>JBBYHO010000006.1:154894-168035 GCA_038382025.1 Adansonia gregorii
GGCCAAGAAAGCCGCAAAAAGAATGATGTAATAAACTCAGGGAACTGTAATAAGACCATAACATTAACAAAAATGAAATTGATGGACATATAGCAGCATATGAACCAACAATGATGTTACAAAATGGATTGAAGAACTAAAAAAATAGTGGAAAAGGTGAAATAAGTCTATTCTAGCTCAATTTGATAACACTTCTTTACTAGAGGAACAACAAACTTGGAATTCTTCAAGACCGTTCACGTCTCATCACAATAATTTCAGTTTCACTTTCAATGGTAGATCTTTTAATTGCAAAACATTTAATCCTCCTGTAAAAATTGTAATAATCTTCCAATTTTATTCTAATTACTTAGCTTTCTGATTTAACCGTTACTTCCTAGTTCATGTAAAATTTGTATCCTTAAAACCAAAAAAAAATAAAAAAAAAATAAAGGATTTAATTGTATTCATAAAGACAAAACCAAGTTTAAATTAAATAAACTGAAATTTGTTGGATTATTAAAAAAATTACGATCAAATCCTTCAATTGGTCATTGTACTCAAGTCAAATGTTGCTTTGACCTTACAAGAATTTCAGCAAAAAGAATCCTTCTACTACATCATGAAAATGAAGCAGTTAATTAGCTGATTTTTCATTTTTCAGAATGACATGTCAAGCAATATTGCCAGCATTACATCTGCTAGAAAAAATTAAGCAAATTTAAACTATAAGAAATTCTATTTTCTCCTTTTCTTCTCTCTCATCCATTCCTCTCTAGCTTCTCCCTTTTCTCCTTACTGCACCATATCCGGTAAAAATCCGCAGCACACACTCTCAAACATATTCTAATTCAATCATCATATCAAAGAGAATTAGAGCAACAGAGAGAGAGAGAGAGAGAGAGAGAGAGAGAGACTAGAATATATAAAGCTGTGATGTTCAGTTAGCGATTGAAGCAGGTGTGAGAAGAGAGAGAAAAAGGAGAAGACAGGAGAAAGAGACAGGGAAGAGATGCGAGACAGAAAGTAGGGAGGATGAAGAGAGTAGCAGTTGCTGGGTGGCCAGATTGATGACCCAGCCACCCTACTGAGGTAGAAAGAAGAATCCAAGAAGAAAAACATATTAAAAAAAAAAAAAAGAATTGATGGTGCATAGAAAAATCTACAGAGCTTTGCGATGCCACATGGACAAAACATACGTCATTAGCTGGCTTCTAATTACTAAATCACTTTTGTACCACTGCCACATCATCATTGATAAGCCACTTCACTTTCATGTCATCAACTTAATGGTTTATAGTTCACAGCGTGTGTGTGTGTGTGATTTTATTCAATTCAACCATCCATAAAGTTAAAAGGATTCAACTTATGAATTGGAAAAGACGGACTCAAATCAATAATTTGCTAGAATAGATGGACCAAATGCAGAATTTGACCCAAAAAATAATGTTCTAAATACAAGATTTCACAATTTTTTCTACCCTATATTTATATTTCTCAACTACCAACCCTAATTTTAACAGCAAAAATGATTAAAGCAACCCTCATAAAATGCAGTGCAAAGCAAGTATGCATGCATGAAAATACGATCACATATGTATAACTTCACTACTGCTTGAAATGTAGAATGTTTATCATAACAGATCCCTTGCATAGAACTATTGATCAATGGGTTTATATACCAAAAACATAGCCATCATTGCTGCAGCCAAAATCGCATTTCAATCTACGGCTTAGATGGAAGTCTATATGCACCCACGTCTCCATCAAGAAAGGAAAGTTAAAGAAGCAAAAATGAATAGTATCAGATTGGAAACAACCTTAGCCCTGCGGATTCGAAAGACATTTAGACGATACAAGGAACCAGCAAGGATGCCGCATAACCCTGGCAAGAAAGATCTTTTCCAAGATGATAGAAGAAGCTGCAAGAAAGTAACTTATGTTTATCACTGGGCCTTGAGGTAGAATATTGAGAATAAGCAGCAAAACTAATTACTCTCGATTTACCTGAAGACCAGCTAGATAGATGAAAGACTTATCAGAGAAGCGAACACCAAAAATACGAAACCATGTTGAAACTGGGATGTCAAAATAAAATGGTATGAAGGAGGCAAATATGAGGCCATAAGGTCCAGAAGTGAGCAGGTTAGCCGTGGGATCTGTAAACATTGAATATCAAGTAAATTTTCCATCAGCACTGCCAATTCTGTTTAGAAAACAAGCATAGTTAACCATGCATAAAAATCACAAGAAAAAGCAGAAAAGCAAAAATGCTGATGTCTAAAATCTTTCACTAAAAATTTTTAAAAAATAAAGGAAAATCTTTCAGTTGGAAGCCAATCTATAAGAGTTAGATCATGAGTCATCCGCCAAAGCTTAACATTATATAACAGGTATAATCAAATCAATATCGAAAGGTAGATTAGTCTAGGAGAAGCTGATCCCACACTTGCACAAGCTTATTCTCTGGTTCTTCAATCTTCCTCATCAAAGGAAGGGCCAGGTGATGAAAATCAGCTCTTTTTTCACGTAGTTCAAGTAGCGAATGGTTTGCATTTGCTACACAGTCTAACCATGGAGCTATGGCAGCTAGAAGCTCTTGTGATGGTTGAGGTGCTCAAGGTGGCCAAGGGGTCGTAACATGGAAGAGGTACCAGTAAATGCACACATTAGAGAATGGAAAATCACACCCAGGATCATTGTTGGAACTTACATGGTAGATCACAGCTACTAATTTTAATTTTATTCCACCTAGTTCCTCTTCTAATGTTGGTAACCAAAAGATAGTGACTATATCAGCAGATAAGTACTCAAAATTTCTTCAAAATTAGACAACATAACATGTTTCTCATCCTGTGGCATCTCTAGCTCAAAACGGTAATCATGTTGCATGTCCATCTTTCCAATTCCTTTGATCCAAATTCTTGGGTTCTCGATTGTGGTGCTAATAGCTGCATGATTTGTTATCTAATATTAGTTACCATCAACATTACTTAGTGTAACTTTAGCAAATGCTACTGTCATTAGAACTAGGACTACCCAGCCTAGTTCATCATTTTCTTTATCTTCTGTTTTACACATTCCTCAGCTTCCTTTTAATTTTATGTTTGTTAGCAAGCTAACCAAAACATTGAATAGTTCTGTTACCTTTCTTCCCGATTATGCTTTTATCCAGGACTTGCAAACAAGGAAGATGATTGAAGGATACGTGAATTAAAGGGGCTCTACTATTACAATCCATGACCACTTCATTTTGCATGTTCAGTGTTACTGTCACCATTGGAGATTTATTGCCATCTTGACCACCCATCTTTGGAGAAGTGGAAGCAGTTAATTCCTACTCTTAGTCAGCTGTCACCTTTAGAGTGAGCATATTAGTCAGGAAGGCATCATCGTGTTTCAATTACTTCCAGAATCAACAAACGAGCTTAAGCTCCCTTTATGTTAGTCCATTCAGATGTCTAGGGTTTGAGTCGTCTAACCTCCAAATTGGGATTTCATTACTTAGACACATTTGTAGATGATTATGTAGTGTTACATGGCTTTATCTAATAAAAGATCGTTCTAAGTTATTTCCAATTATTTGCACTTTTCTGGTAAAATTAAAACTCAATTTAATCTCCCTATTCAAGTCTTCACAATAATAATTTCTCTATATCCTTCATTATATGTGTGAGCATGGTATGATTCATCGGTCAACTTGTACTTACACTCCAAAAGAAAAAAAGATTGTTGAATGAAAAAATGGGCATCTTATTGAGGTTACTTGTTTATTATTTCAAATGCATGTTCCTAAATGTTTTTCTGGAGTACTGCAGCCTGTTATTTGATTGATTGAATGCCTTCAAATTCTTTTCCTCATGACTGAACTTACCCTTTACCTCCTCGAATATTCAATTGTGCATTATTTTTCATCAATTTTCACAGTGCAAGGACTTACTGGACCCTCCTACTAAGTGCATATTCTTGGGTTATTCTCATCCTCAAAAGGGATATCGATGTCACAGTCCAATTTTGAATAAATATTTTGTTTGTGCTAATGTTACATTCTTTGAAAGTATTCCATATTGCTGTGATTCTTGTTCATTTTAGATCCAACAATCGGTTTCTCGGTTTCCCTCTTCCTCTACATGTTCCTATTGAGTCCAATCCTGTTGTTTATACCTTTAAATTTTTGTAGTTGATTATCTTGTCCTAACTTTAGGAATACGCCAGGCAAGGGCATCTGGAAGTAAAGCCTCTATTGGATCTACCAATTGAATCCAATACTCCAAGAGTTTCCTTTTCCTCATATCCTACTCGAAGTATTGTTCCTATTGATTCAAATCTTCTATTGTCGTTCAAAAAGGCAAACATTCTTTCACAGCTCATCCTATTTCTAACTTTGTGTCCTATCAAGCTTTGCCAGCTTCATGTTTCTCTTTTATATCTACATTATCCTCTATTTCTATTCCTAAAACTACTTAAGATTTATCCCATCCGAATTAGCGAGCTACCATGGAAGATGAGATGCGCACCTTGTGGGGCAGAATGATAATTGGGAACATGTGAAACTCCCTATTGGAAAAGTCAATTATTGGTTTCAGATGGGTTTATATAGCTAACTGCAATCAAATTGCTAGAATGATAGATTGAAAGATCGTTTGGTTGCTAAGAGCTACACCTAGGCATCTGGAGTTGATAATTCTAACATATTTTCCACTGTTGCCAAGCTTACTTTTTTCCGTTATCTCATTGATGGATGCTTGTAACTGGCCTTTATTTCAGTTAGACATTAGAAAAGCCTTTTAACATGGTGACTTAGAGGAGCAAGTTTATACGGAGCAACCACCAAAGTTCATTACTCAAAAGAAGTAAGAGCTAGTATTGTTTGAAGAAAACTTTGTATGGGTTAAAACAATCTCCTAGGGCATGGTTTAGGAGGTACAATGAAGTTGTTATTGAATTCAGTCCAGCAAGATGTGGAATAGACCATTCTATCTTCTATCAACAAATAAAAGCTAGTAAAATTCTATTGGTTGTCTACTTAGATGATATTGTCACTACTAGTAATGATAGTCAAAGGATGCAAGCATAGCAATAATATCTCCAAACTAAATTTCAGACCAATGATTTTGGGGATTTGTGATATTTCTTAGGTGTAGAAGTTGCAGTATCTTGTAAGAGGATTTCACTATCCCAAAGGAAGTATGAACTTGACTTACTTTCTAAAAACATTGTTAGGACGCAAACCTATTGATACTCCTATGGATAGTAACACCAAATTATGAGCTGATCAAGGAGATGTGTTAACTGATCCAAGTTGCTATCAAAGAAGGATTGGGAAGTGGAACTAGTTGACAATTACCAGACCAGATATTGGTCTCAAAATGAATGTTAGTCAATTTTTAGTGTCTCCCAAACGATTCACTAGGATGTTGTTGTTTGTATCTTAAGACATCTCAAAGGTGCTCTAGGTCATGATATACTTTATAAAATGCATGGTCATCTCTATGTTGAAGGTTACACTAATGCAAATTAGGCTAGATCTCCAGATGATAGGAAACCTCCCACTGCTTATTGTGTGTTTGTTGGGGGTAACTTTAAGGTCTTGGAAGTGCAAGAAACAAACAATGGTTGCAACATCAATTGTTGAATCTGAGTATCATGCCATGCTAAATACTACTTGTGACTCAATTTGATTGGAACATCTGATGGAAGAACTTAGTTTCAAGCTATAATAGCCTATAACTCTAAATTGTGATAATCAACTCTTTGTATAGCCTCAACTCCAATATTTCATGAAAGAATAAAACAAAATGAGGTGGATTGTCATCTAGTTCAAGGCAAACTATGTACAATGTGATTTGTACATAGTTAGTGTGATCTATGGACCAATTAGAACGCTTGTTTAGAAAAATTTTACCTGGTTCTAAAGTAAGATATATTTGTATCAAGCTGGGTATATATGACACATATGCTCCAACTTGAGGGGGATCGTTAAGTATTTAGTTTGAAGGATATATTAATCATTTGTGCCATTCAACGTTATAATATAAATTAAGTACTTAGGAGACTAACACATTTAGAAACTACTTTTTCCCGTATAACAATTATTATGGCTATCATATCCAATAGCCAATAAGGCAATCACAAAGAATTAAGCATTTTAATTCCCAAACCAGTAACTTCTCTAGGTTGCTTAACAGCCCTCGTCCTACCAAAATGAAACTTAGTAGAAACCGTTGCCAAAGATTTCCTTAGAATTTCCCTAACTGCATATATGAAGCCTTTCTTACTCTTTTTTTTTAAGGTTAGTTCATCTTCTAGCACATATCTACTTTAATCATTTGGAAAAGAACTTTGAAACTTGACCAAAAAAAATATTATTCAAAGAAAAAAAAAGGTTTGAGAGGCTAAAAAACCAAACAGCCAAAAAGATCAATGTAACATACATTTATACCAGAAGAAAATGGCAGGGAATGATATGAGAATGCATACCTTTAAGGATACCTACAGCCATAACCTCAAAAAGGAATGAAACCATTACTGAGAACAGGATAAAAACCTGCATAATCAAGGCGGATAAAAAATTTACATGTAGAAAGGGAAAAAGAAAAAAAAAAAAAAAGCATACTTTATCTTTCATGAGAGTATGAGCTGCCAATTTAAAGAGATATATGGATATAAATTCCCGTAAGTCAAAACGAAGAATGTCTTCAATTGATATATCGACTATCATATATGAAACTTCTGAGGACTATCATCAAGATCTATCAAAGGCAGCTCATTCTATTGATTTACTACAAAGTTCTGTGATGTTATAGAATAACTCCTCTAGATGGGTCACCAATAGGTTAAGTGGCTGAGTAATTTTTAAAACAGTGGATAATTTATGTAGTTTCTGGCAACCTAAATTTGGAGTTGGATTTCAAATTCAGATTTAGATAAATAATCAAAGATTTGTAATCCATCATTTTCAACAATTTCAAATTGCTGATAGGGAAACTTTAAATTTTAATTTTAATTTAGATTAATATTTATATTCTATTATACAAAGAATTATTTGATACAATCAAACTATGTCAATAGCATCTCTCATTGTCTCCCTCTCCTATTGCTTCTATCTCTTTTTCTTTGATTCATGAACCTTTAAGGAACTGAAACTCTTTCCAATATTCCAGTTTCTCATCTGCAACACCCAAAGTTCCAACTCCCAAAAAGAAGTAAAGAGTCGATTCAGTATAGAAGAAAGTAATTAAGGCAAGAGATGAGATCAAAGAAGCTGTCAATTAATTGAAATATTGGGTGATCAAACATCAAAGACAGTGGACGGATTTGCTTAAGTACTAGCCCAAGAATGTATTTCAAATCCTAAAATTTCAGCATTTCAAATCCCAAGCAAGTTTGGTTAAAATCTTATTATTGTTGTTTAAAGGGCAAACAAAGAAATTGGATTTTAAAATCTACACATAAATTTCAAAAGAGTACATAAACCACACATGGGATTTACATAAGATGGTGATACAAGCTAGTTGAGGACTCTTCACAACTTTCCTTTAAGCAATTTAGGCAACATTACCAGTTTCTTCTTAAAGCACAATTCATGAATCAAAAAAAAAAAAAAAAAATTCTCTTATATGGTAATCTCTCAGTCAGAAAACATCTGTTAAACTCCTATAACTGATTCGATAGAGATAGAAAAGATAGATTGAGATATTTGCTTACTCCACAATTTCCTTTACTGCTTTACATACCAAATTTGTCACAAAACTTCATTGTTTTAACATTTAAAAGTAAAAATAAATAAATAAACTCAGATTGTTGATTACTTAACATTCGAGAACTCAGAAAAGCATACACATCTCATGGAATGTTTTAGGCTTAGCAATTAAAACCAAAAGAGTTTGGATATGTCAAGCCATGGGAAAATGAAGAATCATACAGATTAACCGATTAACAGTCTTTCACAGCAATATAAATAGACAACATCAAACGAAGGTTTTGGGAAATGAATCTCCAACTAAAGAAGCGAACTAATAGATGAATCTGGAGAACAAGTACATATTGTAGGCAATAACAATACTTGCTGCACCAAAAGTTTATAAGGGACAGTTGCCAATGGTAGTGGCAAGTTACTGTAAATTGTTGTCTCTAGCTAACAATGATTTAGAAGGAATTGTCATCATAACTTTTCCCTCTTTGGAATTTTACCTTATTTTCATGAAGAAAAAGAAACTCAGTACGGGGTGTTTCCAGTTTCTGCAGCAATAGAAGTCCGAGGAATAATAGGTAGGAAGAGAGGAGAAGAGGAAGGGATCTCAGGGGAGGGAGAGAACAGAACTTAGAAAGTATAAGGAAACAAATATGTTTCACTATTCAATTGCAAATGAGATGCAACTCAATCATACATGCAATGACTATCCCTTATTTATTTTCAGTTTGCCCCATTGGAAAAATTACATTATTCCAGCTACAGAAGCAAAAAATTAAATAAAGCAACTAAATAGACATTTAACTGAACAAGCTTAGTCCAGTCAAATTCACTGTTGTCAGTACCATATCGGCACTGGTGGTACGAGGTGGCCCAAAGAAATTTCACCAACATACAGAGCTCTCCCTAGTTGGCTCCAATACGAGACTGCACTGTGATACAGAAGTTGTATTGGCTCTTTGGACATTTTCCCCCTAAAATCCTACTCCAGCCAATACACAAACTTGACTATTTTTCCAGGTCTTGGAAGAGAGCAAAATAAAGAAAAAAAATCAGAATCAGATTATTAACAAATAGGTGTTGTTACTTATTCCTTTGCAATCTTCTTTTTCGACCTAATCCAGCAGTTTTTTGTTTCTATTAGTTTCATTCCATGGCTATTACTGGGAAATCAGAAGATGGGTTGGTGGAGTAGGTTGGCATGTGAGAGACAGGCATGTGATATGAGCAAGAACGACCGAAAGTTAGATAAAAGGCTATGAGACAGTGAATGAGAGCAAAGGAAATAACATCAGAAGAAGATCCCCCGTCATTTGGATGTTTCAATTATACCTTCAATGATATTATGTTTAATGTCCTTTCATCGTAAACTTTAATAAAGCAAACATAAAATTCAATCACATGAAGTAAGTCCCCTTGATTTATAGATAATTCGATTCACTAAAAGAAGACCTCGTAAATTTTAAAGAACTAAATTCTGCTGGAAATATAAAAATGACTACATTTCTGCCTATTATGGTATAAATACCAATAAATTCAAATAGTATTATGTAGGACATAGTACATACCATGGCAGAAGAACAGAAATACAAATTGATATGCTATTCACAACATCGGTCAAATCATCAAGCAAGTAGGATTTCCAAACTTGAAGAAATGCATATTTCACTTCCAAATGCCAAAATTTACTAAACAGTTAGGATTAGAATTTTTTTATCTTTCTTTGTTAATTCTCATCATTTTAAGGTAATTCTTTTACATTTCAGTTTCACCCTTTCTTTAACAAAACAAAAAAATCCTCTCAGGTGTTTCCGTCATATGGCAGGCCCTCTCCTAACAAGGCGTTCAGAGTATTAGTACAGTTTGATTACCTAAGTTTACTTCATCAGAAACATACAATTTATCGTAACAGTTTAACTCTCTGAATATGAGGTGCAGCATTAATGGCAAATATAAAAGACAACACAGTAGAATGATCTAGTATAAATGCCCTAATTACTCACGGAGTACTTGTTGGAACCAATTTGTCGCTCAAAGACCCTGAAGTAGTATAGTAGATAAAGTCCAAACATCAGTTCTGGTGTAGATGAAAAGGCAAAAACTGATGCGATGAACTTCCATATGCTAAGTTTTCCGAAAATATCCTGTATAAAAATGGAAGAATCAGTAAGAGTTAAACATAATTAACCTAAAAGATCAAATAGCATCTTTAACTCCCCAAAAGTAAAATACACAAATGCAATGCCATTTAACTTAATTTAGTGTAAAGAGATGAGCCATTTACAAGGTAGCATTATGAACAATCTCTTTACAATCACTTAATTTTAGTACATCTTTTGTAGCTTTATAGCAGAGTTGAACATCAAACCCCCTCACAATTCCTCCCCCTTAACCCGCCCCCTTTTCCATTTCTGAGAGAATTATTACTTATCTGACTTCACTTTCTGGCAAGAAATCGTAAAACATTTACAACTCCTCCCCTTAACAGCTTTTTTCCTATTTATGAGACAAGCTTCTGAAAATGGGAAGCATACTCCCTGAATTTGGTTTATTCAGCATATAAACAGATGCACTTAAACTTTGGAGAGAGACACAAAAGGAAAACAGCATTCTGTTTTATTTATCTAAAATAAAATGTGATAAAGTCTGTACACTCAACAAATAACAAATTGAACGGCGTTGTAACACTTGTCTAAAATTATATGTCTCAAATAAACAAAAGTAGCACCAACAAAACGAACCATAATTATTATTCCTAAATATGGACATAAGGATGATTATATTAGTACAATAATATTATCATGTATGCATTAAGACAATGAAAAAAGATAAAACATGCTCTATTAATTGCTTAAGGATAAACTAAGAAGTTGGGCTACCTTAACATTAAAAGAAAGTTGAATATAGGCCTATTTTCCACTTGAGTTCACTGCTTCCAAAACTGTTTCTATATCATAATTTTCTACTTCAATCCTTCAATTATATTATTTGAATGCATCCCAATGAGCTTCTGGGGATAAAGTCTTAAATAGAATATGAAGCAATATGTCCATAAACCCAATCCTGTCTAGTTTGGAAATATGTAGTTTTTTGTTGAAGTTACCAGTTTTATGAGATTATCTTCAGTCTATTGATTAGAAGTCCGAGTTAACACTGTGTCAGAATCGTATTGCTCTTCTACTTCATAGAATGTTGGCAGATGATACTGATCTCTACTGGATATCTTAATTCTCAACCTCTAATCAGTGACATTGAATACTTGATTTTGAGCCAACTTACATGAACCACTAATTAATAATTGAATATCATTCACACGTTCTCTTGTAAGATGAAATTCATAAATCTTAGTATTTGCACTGCAACAATGTCCAAACAACCTGATATCTTCAGAGCAGCATTCATAGAAGCTAATTAAACATCTATGCAAGATCTAATGATGTGTAGCAACCAGTTAATTTAGAAATCATTTTCATCTTAACGATTCCACCACAATGCTCACTCAAACTGAACTCTTCCAGATCAACATTCAGCAGTTGATAAAAAATGGGGGGAAAAAAGTCATGCTTGCCCTACTTGATGCATAGATATCTGAAACAATTATACATTCAATAAACAGATCCACTCAATAAAAATATCCACTATAAAACCTTAAAAAAATGAAAAAAGAACAATTAAACATTTCACTTTCTTTACACAACCTCAAGACAAAGTCTGAATTCAATTTTGAGAAAAGCAATAGTCAATCCTGGCAAATTAGAAAAAAATAGAAAGAACAGCTTATACTAAAATTGAAATGGTAGACCAAAGATGCATCACCGGAAAACCAAAGAATATAGTTCACATAATAAACATAAGAAGGAGCACAGATCAAAAGAATACGAATTAACATTGAAAGTGCAGTTAAAGACGGAAAAGTGATGTCATCGTGGGATCATAATTCATAAATAAAATGTTTAAATTAAGAAAAGGAGGAAAACCTAAGAACAAAGAATTGAGGAAGATTCATAGTGAAACTACTTAACAAGGGTTTACCTGATAGGACAAACCTAGCTTGAGAGAACGGCCTTGGATCCCAAAGAATACGGTAAAGAGCGCAGATGCAATTACAAAGGCTTTTGTCACTGGAGCGTTATCTGCAACCACAAAGCAGCAATAATAATACTACTACTTAATATAATTAATCAAAAATTCAAAGGAAAATACAAAGAAAATCATCGTAAAAGAACAAATGAAGAAATTGTACGCACTGAAACCAGAAGGGCCGCCGTTCATCTTTGAAAATTGGTAGGAATGAGGAAGCAACGACCTGTGTCTTTCGAGTTTCGCAGTTTCTGAGGTTTTGTCTTTGGTTTGATTTGGTTTGGGTCGGAAGAATTAGCGAAACTAAACGAGTCCTTTCTCCTATCTGTCATCAATTACAAAACAAATAAAATAAAATAAAGGAGTCCTCTTTCACCCCTTTTCTAGTTTTCCTTTTCCGTCTTTTTATTTTTTTTCTTTTTTGATGACGGCCCTTTTCTTCTTAATTCCACTCCTTTTTTTTAATTATTAATCTTTTGATTATTTTTTTAATTACTCTATTTCATATATATATTTAATAATTTTGAATATAATAAAATTAAAAGCCACAAAAAATAAAATATAAAATACAACATAATACAAAAAATAATATAAATATGATAAAAAAACATGAACATATTAGAATTCATATAATACATTATTAACATATCAAAATTCATATAAATATATAATAAAAATAATTATAATATATGAAGATATGCGAGAACAACACAAATACACAAATTTTCAAATATATGTGTATTAGGAGTAGAATTTAAATTGGTATAAAATTAATTAGGTTTACATATTTTATAACTTTGTATATAATTGATATTTTAACAACTTACCATCGAATTTGGACTCGTTTTTTTATCAATGTAATATTTATCTCATATCAATCAAGAATATCTATCTAAAAGAATATCATCTTTTAGATAGATATTCAACGTTTGCAATTTTTACATTAAATGAATAGTTTGGTATTTTTATTTTTATTTTTGAAATCTTAATTGCACAATTTACATGAATAGGGAGTTAAATATAAATATAAATTATATAAAAATATGTAAAATTAAATTAATTTTGCGTGAATCACTTTTGTATGTATTTTCAATTATTAATATTAAGTGATTGATTTTAATTTTTGAGTATTCCTTCTTTAATTTTTGTAGAATTTCAATTGTTTATTAAGGTCAAATGGCCTTAATTTAGGGGTTTTAGGAAAATTGATTTTTTGACAATTAAATAGACAAGCATTATGACAAGCATATGATGATTAAAAGATGATGATCATGAAAAAAAACCTAATAGGCATGTTTAAATTTGTAAAGATGACATTTAAGCTTGGAAATGATGACAATATATGAAGAGATGAACATGAATATGCAAAGAGATGATAGTTAAATGCAT
>JBBYHO010000006.1:192878-229767 GCA_038382025.1 Adansonia gregorii
CATTGTATCGATACATGAGAACCATGTATCGATACATTCAAGCAAAATTATGAATTTTCTCATATCTTTTATCCTCGGATACCTTAGACTACATCATTTGATGCCACATCTTTGTATTTACTTTTGATATGATCCCAAGGCCTTCTTGACATCTTCAAGTGTCACCCGACGATCATTGCCCCCTCTTACGTCCATGCTCTAGATTACTAAAAATTAGCCTGGACAACATGAGGTGTCTACACACGCAATATGGAATCATATATGCAAAATTCATTTCATCGATAATGTTTGATAAAGATGACCCTTACATTAGGCATTTATTTGCCTTTAGGCAAGGGCAGATAGGTTTTCATTTCTTGACATTACATAAAAGGTATAGGAAAAGTGTAAGGGCATTCGTTATGACCCCTTCATCAAAATTAGGTCTTGCTGGAAGGACACAAATTCTATGGCTCGATATTTTGAGATCGCAGTAGTAAAGGACTTTGCTTAAGATGACTAAGACATCTTTCCCCTTTTGCTCTTCTGGTTGGCTTGAATTGATTCATCCTCTCTGATAAAATATGTCATGGAGAGATGAAAACATTATTGGCTTTGATTCCCCTTCTTGACCCAATGATTTTGTCATCTCCTTGCTGCGGATCCTTTTTTCTTGCTGCCTTCTTAACTGCGCTTAGCCTTGAATCCTAAGCCTCTTTTGTTGATTTAAGTGGTGACCTACAAAACTTAGGCTAACCCTTTCATATTCTTTCCAAGCCATTTTCTAGCATGTGAACCTTTACTAATGGTTATTTTTAAACCCAAATGGGTACTCTTTGACAGGTGGGGTTTAACTATTAGCAATTTCTCTCCCACAAATGTTGCATTAACGAACTCGAAGGATTGGAATGATGAATCCAGTGTATCTTTATTAGGCTCTATGTAGATGTCCTTAGTGAGAGTAGTGGTGACCATTTTTTTCAGCTCCGATATTGATTACTTTATCATCTATCATAAATTTGAGCTTCTAATAGAGAGAGGATGGGATGGCTTCAGCGAAATATATCACGACCTTTCTAATAGGCAGTTGTAAGAAGGATTAATATCCATAACTTAAAGTTCACTTCATATGTACATGGGCCTATCTGAGGCTGAATTGTGATATTTTCAATTACTTCACAGCATGTTCCATCAAAAGCTCAAACTATGGTGTGGCTACTTTTAATGTTCTACTAATCGATAGGAAGTCTACTTAATGTAGTCATAAGCATAACATTAAGGGTTGACCCATTATCTATAAGTACTTTGGGCAAAATGCATCCTTTGCAATGGGTAGTGATGTGCAAAGATTTATATCTATCCCTACCTTCAGGTTGGATCTCATCATTAGTGAAGGAGATATAATTATCAGGTATGATATTGCTCACTAGCTAATCTAATTTGTCCATAGAGATGTCTGATGGCATGTATGCTTCGTTTAACACTTTCAATAATGTATTTTAGTGAACCTCTGAATTAAGGAGCAGAGATAGCACAAAAATGTTGGTGGGTTGTTTGCTTAACTGGTCCATAATGCAATATTCATTGTGCTTGATGAACTTGAGAAACTCAGTGGCTTCTCTTTCACTCACTGCTTCCTTGACTTTCATGGGCTTGAAATTCTTTGCTTGGACTTGAGTGGTACTAGTGCTTGGAGATGCATCAACCTTTTATTTTTCTTGAGCTGAGGGAGCATAACGCCTGCCATTATAGGTTAGGTGACTAACTCTTGATAGTTCCATTACCATAGTTGTGGAGGTTAGTTCTCTGATCATCACTACCATATTCTTGTATTTCCATAGGGCAGCTTTGTTGTTCTCATATAGGAATGGTTTAGGTAACTCTATAACTAACTTTGGTTCAGGTATCGAAAAACCGACCTTAGGATTTGACTTGCCATAAAGAATGAGGGGTCAATTTCTCCCGTAAGTTAGTTACATGGTTTCATCTCCAATCATGTTGATAGATTTAGCAATAGGTGTGATTTCATGATAGAATTCTATATGGCCTTCATTCATCATTCTTTGAACCATGGACCTAAACTCCCTACATGTTTATAGGGTATAACTTATAACTGTGTGGAAGTCACAGAAGTTATTAGGATTGTCTTTTATTTTTTTTGTTGCGTTGAGCAAACCAACCTGAATCAATGCCTGCCAGATTAAGAACATTGGCATCTTTACATCCTTTATGCTTGCCTTGACTTCATATTTGTTCCTAATGTCGATCATGTTTGCAGCTAGCTTAATGTGTTTTGGTAAAGGATTGGTAGCAATATTTAGTCCCTGGTTCATCTCGAACTGTAAGACTTTTAAGTTAATTAGTTTTTGCATATTTTGTTTAAAAGATATGCAGTTCTTAATGTCATGCCCTGCTGCCTTAGCAAGGTATTCATAGTGGGCATTAGGGTTATACCATTACGAGTATGGTGGCTTCTTTTTTTAGACATAGATTAGGGCCACTAAATAATTTTGGAGCAAGGTTTGGTGGAGATCTTTATAGGTCATAGGGATGGGATCAAAGTGTTGCCTTTGCTGATTCGGACCTCGATAGCTAGGTGCATTATTGGTTATTCGATGGGTATTTTGGTAGACTTGCAGAGAGTAACTTTGTGGTATGTTGGATGGGATTGCAAATAATGGGCTGTAGGTTATGGCATTAATTGGCTGAGAGGGTATTGTCATAAAGTGAGAATACAGCATGTTTGGGTAGTGAGTGTCGGGTATTTAATGCCGTTTTGGCTGAGATAAGGTAGCATAATTTATGGCATTGGCCCCTCGTTCCTTCTTCTTACTAGCAATAGGCTTCTTACTCGATCCAGCTATTTTCGCGAAAGACATTCTACCACTTTAATGATGGGCGTCGATCATTTCTCCTGAAAGAACTAAGTTTGAAAATTTCTTAGTAGCATTCCTTATGAGCTTTTCATAATAAGAAGCACATGAAGTGTGAATGAAAGTGACTATCATCTCTTTTCTATAAAGGGAGGCTGGACAAAGGCTACTTCCTGTCTCCACTTTTGGGCTCATTTCCTGAACCTTTCAGTATATATCTTTCTAAAATTTATCAAGTAAAGTTAATCCAACGCCCAATCCAACATGTGCTGGTATTGATTTAGAAAGGCCTTAGCTAAGCCAACCCATGATTGGATTTTCACATTGTCTAGCTTGATATACCATCAAGTTGCTGCCCCAATAAGGCTATGCTGGAAGCAATGGATGAGGAGCTTTTCATCTTTCTTGTACCCAGTTATCTTTCATAAGTACATTCGAACATGGATGGAAGGGCTGGTGGTTCCATTAATTTTTCAAACTCTAAGACATTGAACTTCGGGGGAATGAGAAGGTTGGACACCAAAGACAGTGATTGTACGTTAAGAGCTCTAAACTTGTCACTCCCCTTGATAGCTTGGAGGAATTTTTCTAATAGCTAAAATTTATTCACTTCTTTCACGGTCATGGTGGACTTTTGAGTTCTATTTTCTCTGGTTCCTCATGGTTAAGGGTTAACAAATCTACCAATGAGACTCCTCTGCTCATCTTTTAAGTATCAGGAATAAATTGACCTACCACAATGGGATTTAGGTAGATGACTGGCAAAGCCTGAGCGATAGGTGCAGGAGCAAACTATTGTCCTTCTCCAGTTTTCATTTAGGTAGTTTCTAGATTATTGGTAGGGGACTTTTAGTGCTAGGAGGATCATTCCTCGCATTGGCAGTGCTGGCTTGTCCTTTTTCTTTCACGGAGGCTATCATTAGTTCCATAAGTCTTGTGATTTGAATTTGCATTTTGCTTTGCTGACGGAGCATTTGGTCCTGTGATTCCTTAACCATTAGCTCAAGTTGCTTAATATGAGCTTTATGATCACTTTCCATGATTTGCTTAAGCTGTCGTGTGTTGTAGTGGTGCATGATGTAAGGTTCATGTTCCTAATTGATCTTGGAATCCCTTGCACTTTTATGACCCAATTCCCATATTAGACTTTTATTTAAAAATATATATTGATGAGCATTTATGATGCAATGACAAGTTAAGATAATGAATGATTGATGCAAGTGTAATGAAAAATGGAGAAATTAAATGTGCATATGCATTGAAGATAACTGATTCTTGGAACAACTTCGTTAATAACATCATTCATAAAGTTATAAAAAGGTTTTCTTTTATGATATAATTACATCTGAAAGTATCTAACATGATTACAGTATGTAATCACATGACCAAGAAAACCCAAAAGTTGTTGCTTATAATCTCCAATAGGTACAATGTCTCACCTTATGGACCGAGCTGCTTCAACTATGCCGTCCACCTCTTATTGAGCCATTTGAACTTGTTAAGTGAAGTGCTAATGTTTTTCTTGCTAGTTCAGATGCACTTTTCAATTGTCGTTTGCCAATCTAGTTTGCACTGCTCAGAAGCCCTTGTTAGTTCATTGATATAACCTTGATGAAACTTCATAGACTGTTCTAAACCCTTAGATTCTGTGAGTGATGGCTTCATTTTCAACCCTAACGGCTCTTGTATCTTGCATTTAGGCCTTAAGCCTTTGATTCCTTCGTTGGTTGGTGAAAGTAAGAGCACGTGCTCTCGGGAACTTTTCTTTGTTGATTCTGACTTTCTTCTTTTGCTGATTCAACTTGCGATTAAGAGTGGCAACTTTCACTTCCTATTTGACTAATGTCTTGCCAATACACCAGGACTTGTTAGCTTTTCAGAGCACCACATAATCCTTGGTTAAGCTTTCGAGGTCATATTTGAAACAATCCCTTTCTTTAATGGCTCGATCCATTTCACTGCTCTTAAGATAGATACCCATCTTTAGCTGGCTCTTTTCCACCTTAAGTGAAGTAATTTCTATAACAATGGATGCCTTTTCTTGCTTGAACTCCCTTTTAAGTAGCTTGATCTTAGAAGGTAGTTCCTTTATTAGGATTTGCAGTATCCTAAAGTTGGGTGATGGCAATGGATCATTGATATGGTAGAGTCTCCATTCTTCATATCCAGGCATGGTAAGGCTTTCTCTCTAGTATCTTTCCATACAATAGGCTTATTTCTAAGCTTGGAAAGTGAACTGGACTTTTGCTGTATAATTAGGCTTTCTGTATTCAAAATCCTAATGTCCCAAGTCTTCAAAGAACGGGATGAATTACTAGCACTAGAACTAACGAATACTAATAGAGCAGTATAACTAGTATTTCCCTATAATCCTAGGAGTGGTACATAAGTGTAGTCTCCATATTTGTACACAATCAACTGAGGAAACACCCATGGGGCTCTCCATATGATTTTTTCCTCCTTGACGTTTCATAATTCCTTGACCCAATGCTTTTTTGTCTTATCTTGATGACATTCTTCCTTTAATACTATGAAAAGAGGACTAAACATGAAGAAGAAATTTCGCTTGGTTCTTTTCTCCCTCACATAGAGATGACCTAGGAACCATATCTAGGCTAATAAGGCACACCTGATAAACCTTCCTATTCCTGTTCTTTTACAAAAGCTAAGGGCAGATGGTTTCAGCAATGACGCTAGAAGCAAGGTTGATGTTGCAACATAGGCGAGAAAAGAAATCTGTGACTACTGCTTCTACATAACCCAAAGTCTTCGGGAATATAATGAGCTCATAAATTGCCAGAGCGTAGAAATCTTAAGTTCTCTTATGATCAAAGAGATTTACCATGGCCTTTTTCAAGCCGGCCCAAAAGATGCATTCACTATTGCATTTTACCTTGACGTGACAATCAACCCATGCTTCTATGGCCCCAAGAACTTACCTCACCCTTTTCTTGAATGGAAGAGGTGTTAGTGCTTTGTAGTAAATCTGGTCTGACTTGGCCCTTAATATGTTAAGTAGATCGTGTACTCATTAATAGTAAGGACTAAGTCTTATTGGTTAAAGGTGAAACATTGGTAGGTCGGATTCCAAACCTGCACCATTGCTCCCAACGAGCCATCATCTAACTGAACTCGAAGTAAGAGAGCTATGTCTCCATACTTTTTAGTGAAGGCTTCTTTCATGTTGCTATCCCAAAAATCCTAAATGTGCTTTAATTCTCGACAATCATTCTAACTAAAATTGATCTTGACCCCTTCATGCATTTCTAAGACATAGTTAGGCTTCAGGATGTCCTCATCTTAATGTTGGCAACCTTCTAACTATGTTCTAATGTTTTCAAAGGACTCGATAGTGGAGATAAGTTATTGCTCCATAAATAATGCCCCTTGCTAAACACTGAACCAGAACAATTGTCCTAAAATGATGATAGTCATGATAGTTATGATGAGATGATGCATACACCAAAACACAAACAAAGGGAAAATAAGTTAGCAGAACATATAGGAGACAAATGTAAGGAAATAAGAATTTAGGAACATCAGAACAAAATATTCATAACATGTCTCACCCAAGCTGGTGAAACAAGAAACAGGCAGCATTTTAACATGCCAAGATGCAATCTGCCCTTCGTGAGGTAATGCATGACCAGTAGTAATATTCATTTATCACCACTAGTGTGGATATGCGTTAAGCCGTGACTTGGACAAAATAATGGCTTTTAGCAAAGACATTGTGAATGATGGTTTTTGCTTATTGTCATTTATTTAGGAAAAGATTAGCTGTCATTTAGGTGGCATAACGGCATGCCTTAATAAATGATAAAAATACAGATGTGGGTGATAATTATATACTTATTGTCACCTACATAATTATGGTAATTAAGAGTAAAGGTTAGGAATATTTCCCTAAGTGGCCTTATTTTTCAGGTATTCTAGTAGCATTTTGGTATGGTTTAACATGGTTTAGCTTATACGGCTCACTATATGAGGTTTAGATTAATGCCTAAATTGGTATCCGAATTGCTCATCCATCCAGTAAGGACAATTGAGGCACCCCGATCCTAGGCCTATCGCGGGTTTGGTGGAAAGGGTTCGACTGAGTGGATGTATTTCCTTATGCAAATATGGAGGGTTACTCACAATAGACATGGGTAATTTATATCCGGGAAGTTATTGCCATGCTTATAAGGAGGGTTACTCACGAAGGCAGATAACTCACTTTCTCCTAATAATTGGTTATAACCATGCCATTGAGTGTGGGTGTTTGACAGGGAAATGATCAAGCCTTTTTTCTTACTCCCATATTACTATTTTTATTAAACTCATAATTATTAAAAAATAAGACAATCCTGATAATCATGTCAAACGAAAGATTAGTTGACATAATGAAAAAAAAGGTCATAGTTAAATAACGACTGAAGATCGAAGGAACCGAGGACCTAGTAAGAGATGACTAGTTATTGGCCTAACTCTCTATATGGTCCCCAGTGGAGTCGCCAAGCTATCGCAATATGCCCCAAGGTGGACCTTTGTAGATCTATGGGTGTATATGACTTAAAATATTTTTTTAACTTGGAAATGTCTTCTTGACTAAGACTTTTCCTTCACGACATGATACGAACGAGAAAGTATGAATTCTTAACTTGTGAGATAGTGAAAGGGGCCACAAGATGAATCGCTTATCTTATTGGTCTCTGATTACCACCACGAAATGGCTAATGCTTGGAGTCACCATCGATCATTTCGGGCTAGGCATGATCGGATGCCTATTGAAACCTATGTTTTGAGTTATAAAACTTAAAACATCGATCCCATGGTCTACGTAGTACCAAGATTCATCATTGCGTTCAGGAGTTGGTTACGCATGATGAGGTAAGAACCTCTCCCTAACACCTAAAATCGGTATCTTAATAGCTATATTTCATCTTAGTTTTGATTCTTTCGATCTTAATTCATCATTATTTCAATAT
This sequence comes from Adansonia gregorii, assembly GCA_038382025.1. NCBI lineage: Eukaryota > Viridiplantae > Streptophyta > Magnoliopsida > Malvales > Malvaceae > Adansonia > Adansonia gregorii. Next base: position 200,701 of record JBBYHO010000006.1, read on the forward strand.
AAACCTTTTCTAATGGATGAATTTTATAGAAATACAAATCAAGGTTTTGATGAAAACATTTAATCTCATGCACACCTTGGAAAGATGGGGAACATAGAAATTTTTCATAAAAATGACCTATGGATTTTACTTTGAAAATGGAATGTTCCACTTTGGGCACAAGATAGATACCCAGGCAAAACATCACCTTTAATTTTGTTTGAAATGATTAGAAAACATGAATGCAAATAATCATCACAAAGAAATCATGTTAGTAAGACAACAAATAGAGTAAAACAACATGGATCATTCAATGCAATGATAAAGAAAAGGGATGGACTACTGGAATTTATCTTGCAATTGGCAACGATTATCTGGAAATAACAGAATCGATAATTTTGTAGATACCTTTAAGTTTTCAGATTGAACGAGTTTTGTTTGACACATTCAAAGAAATTGAAAAGGAGAAAAATTTAATTATAGTTGCAAGATTGGGTTGGAGTATCCCCATGAAAAGATGGGGTTAGAATATCCCCGTAGATGGCAAATAATTTTTCACAAAGGAAGATTGTTAAATCTTGACAATCTTGAAAAGCGGGGTTGGAGTATCCTCGAAAATGACATTATTTGACACTCTTTAATAAAGTTGAGTTGGAAAACTTAAGTTAATAAAACTTTGTGATTTAGGAATGTGTGAGCATTTTGACGATTTTTGGAAAAAAAATTATTGTGAACGGGGATGGTAAAGATGTAAAAAATATATATTTGTGCCTTGATACAAGCTTGTTGGAGTTCGAAGCATGTTCTCGAGTCTGATCGGGGTGATTTGGAGACATATGAATGTTTCAAGATGAATTTCGGGGAAACAACTTAAATTTAACTATGACCAAGAATAGGGGACAACATTGCATGATCCCACTTTTCAGATTTATTCTAAATTGGTTTGAAGGCTTTATAGAGTGGACAAGATACAGTTAGAAAGGTAACTCGATGACGGTCAATTAAAAATATTCCTGATATCCCTAAAAGTCACCTTGAGGGAATAAATTTTCAAGTTTGGATTAATTTTGCTGCTAGTAAAGCATACAAGGGACAATGTGTGTCAAAATTTGAAAAATCATTTTGAACTCATTTGGTATCAACAAATTACAAATATTACCTTTCCAGAAAGAGAATTTCATGAACGTTTTAGGAAAAATGCTGGATGGATTTGGAAAAATCGTTTAGTGGGCCTAAAGTGCCTAAACAAAATGCACTTTGTTAATTCCAGGGATTCTAAAAGTCTAGGTTTCAAAAATAATGACACTTTCATCCAAACTGATCCAAGGGTGAACGAGACCTCATTTTTAAGATATTTTAACACTTTCAAAGATAAATATTATTAAAATTCATGAAAAATCATTTAGGATTTTAAAATGATTTTTCAATTAGTAATAGTGCTGCTGCAAGTAGGGGACAAAGCAAAGCAGGGGATTTTTTTAATTTTTCTTTGTGTTTTTTGATCCAAACTCGGATCATTGATATTCAAACATCCATGATTAAGGGGAAAGAGTGGCATGAGCATCATGAACTTATTTGCACAGCCCCAGAGTATTTTGGGATGATGAAACAGCCCATTGATCATACCATTCAAGGAGCTGACTCAAAAACAAGGCATAAACATTTCGGGAGCAAGTGTAAGGCCATTTTTGCTGCAAATCAAAAGATTTAAGCTCGTTTAACCAAGATTCCAGATCTAGAAAACTTAAGTTTCCCTAAGATTTTTTTGTTAACTTTAAGGAAAATGCTAACTCCATGCTAATCTTTATTGGTTAAAATTAACAAGCCTAGCTTGGGGAGGTTTTGAAAATCAATTTTTGATAGCCATCGAACATGCATTTAGACAAGGAGAAGACAATGAACATACGAGGGGATGGCACAAAACATAAATGGGGATGCAAACTTTACCAATGGTCTTGACCAAGAAAATGTTATGGACACATCTCATGGAGTGAAACATGTTGAAAATGACAATTGTTCATGACAAAATGCACGCTAACATATAAACATGCTTGAAATATGCTAGGCTAAGGATTCATACATGGATTAATCATAACAAAATGCATGGATATGGCATAAAATGCATGAGCAAGAGCTATCAAAATAATGAGGATAAAATGAGGCATTTTGCATCTCAAAGAGGCATTAAGGCATCCAAATCCCAAACTACAACAACCAAAAGTTGCAATAATGCATGATAATCCTAAGAGGGTGATGGAAACATGAAGAGCTCACTAAAATGATAAAGGTGCTAAAAAATAGAAAATGAAAGTGATGAAGTAGGAAGTTATACCAATAAGACTCTAATTTTGGCCAAATAGTTAGAGTAGCAGAGATGGCTTGAATTTCCCTCTTTTCCTTGTTGTTAATAAGCAATAAAAATAGAGAAACATTCAAGTTTTGGTTTTGGTATGGAAGAAGTTGATTTTTAGAATGTGTAATGGTTGGGAATGAGTGTTTTAGGGCTATTTTTGGGTGTGGGTGAAGAACTACGGGATTTTGGTTTTCTTGATGTAGGAATGTGTTTTGGAAGCTAAAAATGAGCTAGAATCTAACTTTTTTTTGCTTGAGATATTAGTGGTCTACTTATACTAGCATTTTAGAGCCAAATAGGAGGTGTTTTTGGTCACTTCTCAAGGAAGACAAGGTGATGTCAACTTGAAGGCTATAGAGTGGCTATAGGGAACAAATTGTTGCTAATGTGATGGACATAGGGTGGCTGGTTTAAATACTGAAATGATTTTCTAGCAAATAAGGTGGCTGATGGTGATCTTGGTCAACAAACTAGGGAAAAGTAGGGTGATCATGTGACATTCACCTTGTTGATCTAATTTAGACTTCAAAAATGTTTTGATTAATTCAAAAGTCTAAATTCATACCCTAATATGGGTTTTGATCTTTTATGATGCAAAGAAATGAATTAAAATCGAGTTTTCAATCAATAAAGCATGAGTAAAAAATTCTCGAATCATGGAAAACGGCCTGTATGCATCGATACAGTGCAGAATGTATCGATACATTTGGTTTAAAAACCTTGGGTGTATCGATACAATGAGCATTGTATCGATACTATGAACAATTGTATCGATACATGTTACTATGTATCGATACATTTCTTTACAGAATACACATTTTGGTCTTAGCATGACCTAGTATAGATACATGAACTCCTGTATCGATACCTTTACATTTTGTATTAGTACAAATGGAGACATTTCAAATTTTTGGATTATTAGAGCATTATATCAATACATGAGAACCATGTATCGATGCATTCAAGAAAATTATGAATTTTCTTATATCTTTTGTCCCTTAACACCTTAAACTACATCTTTTGATTCCACATCTTTGCATTTATCTTTGGTATGATCCATAGGCCATTTTAACCTCCTCAAAAAAAAATACTTTTCATCAGGTGACACGTCGATAAGCAATCATTGCCCCCTCTCACGTCCATGCCCCAAGTCGCTAAAAAAATAGCTTAGACAAAATAAGGTCTCTACATCATTTCATTAATAATACTTATTAATCGAATAAAATTCACATAAGGGTTACTTGATATTACATTAAAAAGATGCAAAATGCATAAGGAGTTCTGTTGTACCTTGATTATTAAAATCATGAGTCCCTCACACCCAATGCATGACTACCATGATCATATGGCATTAAAAGCCATCAAACCCAAGCAAAACTATCCACCATAGTTAAAAATTTCATCAAGACCATAAACACTAACCAATCCACCATGCATAAACAACTAATCTAAAGTCACCTAGCCTTTAAACTATCAACAAAACTAGCTGACCATATCAGAATGTTCATTAAACATCCTGAGTCAAGCAATGCAAATTCTTAAATTGTTAGAAAGATCATCAGATACTTTAAGTCAAGAAAATGGTCATCCAAGCATAAGATCCCCTAAAAAAGTCATAATCTCAAAACCCATCAAGTTTGAAGCCAACTCTTCAAATTATGACATCAGGGAAACAATTATCAAAACTCCTTGTAAAAAAGATAACTTGCAAGGCCGATTCCCATATTGGACTTTATCTCATAATCATGTAGCCATGACATTAGGAAAGTTGCACTTGTATCATCATATCATATATTCATATTGTTATTACGTAACATTATCTTGTTAGCATTGTGCTGGTAAAATTTGAAACTTCAAAGAATTTTTAGATAAGAATCTTTGACATCGAAGATTGGTAAATCAAAGGGTCACTCTTGCAAGACCCTTATCTTTCCAAGATATTGCATCAAGGGAATCAAACCTAATGATGCCAATAGGTTAGTCCTAGCTAATTGGCTCGTGTCATTAAAAGTCAAAACCTAGTGATACCGGTACATCATATCTATCTAATAGGCATATGTTAGGAACTTTTGTCAAGAATCTTTGCCAAGAACCTTTATTAAAAAAATCCTTTAAAGTTCAATATTGTAGGAAAGCCCTGATCTGACTTATTGGCATTTTTGTCAAGAGCCTTTATCAAGACCTTTTGTCAAGAATCTCTATCAAGAACCTCTGTTAAGAAATCTTTTTAAAGTCTAATGCTATTGGCTGTGATTCTGCATATTGACATTTGATTATTTTTATGTCAAACCTACAGACAAGTCGAGCCTAGGATCATAATCTAGGTTTCTCATCTAAAACCTATATAGAAATCTTTTCAAAGTCCAATGCCACTAGCTGTGATTTGATGTGATGGTATTTTATCATTTCCAAGTTGAACTTAGGGATAGGTTGAGCCTAGGATCATAGTCTAGGTCTTTTATTTAGAATATTATTCATATTTAATTTATATATAAATTCTTAAATAAGGCTTTATTGGTATCAAATTAATTACATAAATAATTAATTTTTCATATCTATTTAATTTAAATTAATTTCTATATTTATTAGAAGATAAAAATAATTAATTTAAATTACTAATTCTTGCTAAATAAGTATTTAATAAAATTAAATACATATATTCTAAATAAATAATACCAAAAATTATGTCTCATTTATTTACTAAGGAAAGCGCATACACCCTTAAAAAAGTGTATTTGGCATACTACTTCACCTTATTGAGAATCTTTTGACTATGGATATTTAGATCAATAACCATCTATTAAAGAATTGTGTTGAGCTAGTGGAAGGACCAATGAGACATATATAATTAGGCTTTAACAATCTATGTATTGATTATTTTATATCAAGTAATTAATAACATAATTATTAATATAAGAGTCATACCATTAAAGACTTGAGATTGCATTCCTAATTATATATGGTATTACGTAAGCTTTTTAAATAGCCTTTTAGTTTAATGACCTTGTCATATGTTAATATCCTTATATGTTACCTGTGATGAACTTAAGGTTAACATCCATTTTACCTGCTTGACCACCTTATCTTAAAGCTCTATTATATTCTCTATTTGAAAATGATTGTTCACCATACGTGAACAATTTATCATTTGACATACATACTACTGAGGCATCATCCAATTTCACTATCTCGTATATTGTCTTTTAAGAGGATAGCCTTAACTCTTTTAGGAGCTATGATTCCATATTTATAAGTAAAGCTCTCATCGAGTATATAAGTCATATACCCAACAAACCGATCTAGTAACTTACCACTTCGAGATGCTTTAGCCTTTAGAATGTCAAAGTATACAAGTTATAAACATGAAATCAATTTTTTACTTAGGATTAAGGTAAATACATAATGAATGTCAAAAGTGAATTAATCCAAGTAAATGAACTTATTAATGGGTTAATTACGCTCTAGTCTAGTCTAATGCATCACTACCTCAAGGCAATATATCTATGTCTCTACTCAGGAATTGACTCACTCTAAATGGCCAAGACAAACTATCTGTCCAATTGGATTTAGATGACATAATAGTCTTAACATGAGTTAGTTGCTCACATTAACCCCATAGACTAGGACTATCAATTTAGACTATTAGCTTAGAATGTTGTCTTTCCGCATATAAAGTCCATTGCATGAAACATTCTAGTGTTACAAATACAATTAATCAGTGAGCCATATTTGTTTACATTTACTTTAATATGTAAATCAAATGAAAAAGGAATAATAATGATATACTAAAACCTCAAATATATAAATATGAATAATCACAAATTAATAAAATACATTAAAATGTCTTTCGTCCTAAAGGCATTTCGAACATCGAACCTAAATGATGAATCTTTAGGGCACATAGACATGGAATCGATGTTTCAAGTTTCATAACTTAGAATATCGATTTCAATAGGTGCTTGATCAAGCCTAGCCCAAATGATTAGTGATAACTTGGTTGTTTCATGGTTGCCATCCAAGGCTCATTGGATGAGCAGTTCATCTAACGGTCCCTCTCCCATGTTACAAAGGAATAGTCTCGATCATTAGGACACTTCCATGTCAAGAATTTTATCATTTTCCCATGCATAATACTTTTAAATCGTGCACGTTTCCTACTTTATGAGGATTTTGGAGGGGCACATCATTGACAGTGGGGATAAATATGGATATTAAATTATTGACTTAAACTCATGAAAACCTTATCTAAAACGAGTCCAAAAGATGGATGCCTAAGGTTGGGTACTTTGGGTATAACATAAAGTATACGAAGATAGATAAGTGACCTAGAGAGGATTCACTAATCCAATTGTCTATTGACAATTGGAAAGATATCCCAAATGATCTCAATTATGGTTAATTACATTAAAGTCTCTAGCCAGAGCCTAATAAATTATAAGGAATCGTTTCTCATAGATTCACAATCATTAATAATAATTTGTAATATCTATCATGGCTTTAAACATAAAAAGACATTGAACCATGCTCACGCTCATATTAGGATATATAGTGAAAGAGTCGTACTACATTGATAAACTTGTTATTGAAAGATTTCATTGGTGCCGCACTAACTTTTTAACATTTAAGTAGTCATGATGGTTACTAAATCTTGCTCTTGATCTAGAACATGGTTAATTACATTTTTGCCCACATGTTAGGAACTTAATGGGTCACGCATAATAAGGTGGATTTCTTGGATTAAATTTGGGATTTAATTAAGTATAACTTAATTAAATAAAAGGTAATTAAATAAAGAACTTAATTAAATAGCTTAATTAAAATTTATTTTATGATGAAATTTAGATTTGTGAAATCTAAATTTAGTTTCCTATTTAAGACATGGTAGATAAGATTGTTTTATCTAGGTAATGTCCAAACTAGGACATAACATGTCAAGGTAGATAAACCTTATCCTAGTGGAAGTAAGATTTTGCTTAGACTAGGAATTTCATTGTGAATCAAATTTATCTCTCTCTTTCTCACCGATCTCTTATTCGACTATCCCATGATATATTCTTGTTATATTAGTTATTCAATATCAATATTAAATAGGATTAATATTAAGTTAAAATAGTTTTAACTGAATAAAAAAGGTTAAAAAGATGGTGGGTTAGAGAAATTGCTTATCATTTTTAACCTAATATTTAGATAGTTGAATATTGAATCAAATGGAAAAATATTATTTCTAGTTGATGAAAGATTTCTTTAAAGAGCATTCTTCTTGCTGCCACCTAGATAGCACAAACATTCCTATCCTGTTCTTGTTTTTTGCTCAATCATCTTTCTTGAATTATTCTTGGTCTTTGATTGATAAATGAGAGGATTTTACCTTGCAATTGAGGTTTCACAAGCCTTCTAGCTAGCACTAGAGAACCACTAGGTCTCAAAAAGGTTTCAACAACTATTTATATAGATAACGTTAAAGGCAGGACATGTATGCTATTTATGATCTAGGAGATCCCATCAAAAAGCCATTACCACCACCCTTTAAGGTTTTTTCAAATTGGTCTTTACTTGAGATTATGACATCTAAGGATAAGGTAACTTCCATAGTGATAAATGTCTAAATTTCAATAAAAATTTTTAAAGTTCACTATGTAAGTTCCTTCCTAAAGATCTGTAGGGTAGTCTAGATGTTTTATGTTTATATCTTCTATTTTTTATTTATTAATTTCTAAGTCTAATACATGTATGAGGTCAGAGTTCACCAAGATTCATGACATTTTCTAGGGTGTTCTTACTATATTACCATACTCATTTCTCAGCTAACTAATATTTGTGATCCAATATTTCAATTGCTTTAAAAACAAAATCCAAGAGAATGATGAATGGCAGGAAGCATTTGTAAAGGTCAAGCATTACCTTACCAACCTATTAGAACCAGGACCGCCGATCCTTGGACGACCTTTGATTTTGCATTTATTACTTTTTGAACAGTTTATGGGATATATGCTGGGGCAAAATAATAAGTCTAGGAAGAAAAAACAAGTATTTACTCTCTCACCAAGAAGTTCATAGAACATGAACTTATATACTCATTAGTAAAAAATCTATGTTATGCATTGACTTAGATTGCACACAATCTTTGACAATGTTTACTTCACCAAACCATCTTGTTAATAGTAAAACTTGATCCTATCAAGTACTACTGTGAAGCTCTAGCTGTTCTGAGAAAGTATCCAAATGGTAAGTCAAGTTATTTGACTACGACATAGTGTATATAAGCCAAAAAGCCATAAAGGGTTGTGTAGTGGCTAAATTCTTGGTAAATCAAGCAGTTGACATTATACTTTGGCTTCCTCAATGAGGATTTAATATGCCTTACAAGAGAGACTGGCAAAATCCAAAAAGATGTATTCTAATGGTGCCTCCAATGCTTTGAAGCATAGGATCATAGCGGTGTTGATAGCACCAAAAGAATATCATTATCTTTTAATTGCTATAGACATCTAACTTCTTTTGGGCCCTTTCTAAGCAAATAGAACAATATCCAAGATCCTAAGTGAAAAACAGACATCATTTCTAACATTTTAGGACTTGATGCGAAAGGCAAAAAAATTTTTAAAAATAATAAAAAATAAAATAATAGTAAAGTGGGATTAAAGGCATCGTGTCACCCATTTCTGGCAACAAAACATTTAGCAAAAAAAAATATGAAGGCTTGAAATGCTTAAGGACCAAATTGAATAATTGGAAATGTTTAGAATGTAAAAAAATATCATTTTCTTGAAGGACAGGATCATGTATGGATAAGTTTCATTCATATATCGATACATCACCAGGTTGTAATTGTTTCAAGACCTAAAAGTGTAGTTGTATTGATACAACTGCATATTGTATCGATCCATCTGCAAATGCATTGATACAAAAGCCATTGTATGGACACTACATGGAATTTTTTATCATGAACAAACTTTTCACCTAAGTTTTCTTACATTTCACCCTCACAATGTCCTTAGATTACTTAATAACAATACAAGACGTCGTTCACAAATATTTTTACATTGAAACATAAGCACGAGAACTATCCACCAGGCTTAAGCTATTAATGCTTAAAGAGCTCAAAATAAGTAAGTTTAATGCTTAAATTATGCAAGCTTAGATTTTTTATGCATTTTTGAAAAGGGGTTTAAATTATCCCCTAATAGAAAATGAGGTTAAAGAATCCTTTTAGAAAAATGAGGTTGGAATATCCCTTAGAAAGAAAATAAGGTGGAAGTAACTCTAAAAAAAAAGATTTTAGGTGATTTTTAAAAATTGAAAATTTTTATATCTTTTGAGAAACAAGATTTTAGACTAAAAAATCAATATTTTTTTTTAAAAAAGGGAAGTTAATTTTGAAACATTTTTGGGTTTTGATTCAAGCCTAAAGGGACCTACATTGTGACCTATGACATAAGGGTGGGAAACCATTGAAAATGTTTTGAGTCATTCAAATGACTAGAAAAGATGGTTCAAGAAGATCTAAGTAAATTTTCTTAAGTTCAGCAAAATAAGGGATAGCGTCGTGCTGTCCACTCCTAATTTATTTCAGTTTAGCCTGATGGCTTCTAATGGCAAACAAGGCATTATTGAAAGGTAAATTAGTAAGGATTAATACAAAAATATTCCAAAAATCTTAGAAAATCACTTTCTAGGTGGAATTAATTTTTAAAACTGGGTATGAGTTAGCATTGGCAGTAAGTGCTAGAACAATAGAGCATTGAACTTTGAAATATCATCTTGGACTTGTTTGGAATTGTTAAATCACAAATTATACCATTTCAGAAACAAAAATTCACAATCTTTTAATAAAAATGTTTAAAAACTATAGAGAAATCATTTAATCGGTCAGAAGCATCCAAATATAATGTTAATCACTGATTCTAAAGGTTTCAAACAGCAAAGATTTAAAAAATCATAACTTCTACAACCAAAATCACCTAAGGGCAAATGAGGTATTATTCTATAGGTAATTTGAAGCCTTTTCCATTAAAAAATGACTAAAAAATTCTATAAAAAAAATCATTTTGATTCTTTTATGGTCAACTACTAAAGCATTAGACATGTGAATATCCAATTACTGAGGTCTATGGCAGTAGAGTAACAAACTGACCTTACTCTCATGGAGTAGGCTGCCAAACCATTCACTATCCACACTAATAATAATGATAGGCTCGAAGCAAAGCTTAAACTAAATATTTGAAAGCATTTTTTATTTTGGATTAAAATAGAATTTATTTGGCCTAATGAGGCCATGATTCCAATATTTATGTTTTATATATCCCAAAGATTGGAAAACCAATATTTTGAAAAACTTAAATCCATGCTAATCCCCATTGATTAACTTTAATATAGACTTTGGGTTTTCTTTGAAAATAGATTTTTACAAGCATCATAGGGCATTTCAACAAACATATGATGAACTAAGCTAAATGAAGACATCAAACATCAATAATCACACAAAATAGCAAACTATCGATGCACTTAAACAAGGAAGTCACAGTGAAAATGCATCCTAAGATATGGTCAAGATCAAAATATGCTAGGTTTGAGCATTCAATGAAATAAACATGTTAAAATGAAGAAAAACATGTTAAAGATGCATGAGCAAAGGTTGTTTTAATGTCAATAAGAAATATGGCATTCTAGTTCATCAAAGCACTATTAAAGCACCAAGAAACTCATTAAAATCCTAAGGCTACCGTATAGAAAGCCATTATAATGCATGGAAGCCTTAATCAGGTCATGGAAACTCAGAGGTTAACTAAGATGATGATGAAGAAAAATAGAAAATGATAGTGGAAGCTTGCTATATCTTTAAACAGCAATCCAACAACTTCTAACTCACTTTCTTCCTTTTCTTTACTATAGATTAGTAAGAGAGCAGTGAAAGAGCTTTTGGTTATTATAGTTATGGAGGATCATTTTTAGGGTAAAGATGAGCAAAATAAAAGGTTTTGGAAGGGATTTTAGAAAAGTGGAAAGAATAGAGTTTTGGGAGAGCTTTAGATTTTTTTTTGGTGGATGGGGTGAAAAAAGTTCTCCTCTCGGCTAAGTAAAAATTGGATTGTATAGTGGATAATTTTTGCCATTAAGATGACCTAGCAATAAAGACTATAAGACTTTTGGCATGTGCAATATGATGACTCATTATACCAAAAAAAAACCTTTCAACATTCGATTGGTTAATATTAACTCTTGCAAGCCAAGAAAACCATGCGTTAGCTGATCAAATGAGTAATCTCAAGTTTGTCTATGGTAAAACTAGATTTCTCATGAAACACCCTTATGGCAAGCTTAATGGGCCTATTCAAATGTGTTAATCCAATGTTTAAAGCCTAAAAGTTAAATCATATGATTTGTATAAAGTTATGTCTGATATTGGATTTTTTTGAAGCCAACGTTATCACCAAATTTACATTTTAAATTTATGACGAGAGGAAAAATATCTTAAATTACACCAAAAATAGCCATGTGTATCAATACATTAAGTTTTGTATGGATACAAAGCATAGTGTATCAATGCCAAACTTATTGTATCAGTACATGCACTTCTGTATCGATACTAGTTAGAGAAAAATCATAATTTTAGTTATGACATAACCCTGTATCGATACAAATACACTTGGTATCCATACCACTTCTTAAAACATTGATACTGTGCCCTTTGGTATCAATACAACTAGTAAGATTTTGGAATTTGAATAAAGCAAAGACTTTTATCGATACCTCACATCTATATATTAAGACATGCATATGAAAATGGCGATTTTATTACCTTTAACTCTTCAAACCTTTTACTTTAGTTGAGAATGGTAGGAACTTGACCAAGGTTTCCCCGAATAACCTCGATGGCACCTCAAACAATGACTTTTGATACTTTAAATGTTTTCCCATACAAAATAGGGCATCTACATTCATAATTTTGTACATGATGATGTTGATTTGAGCTTTGGTAGAATTAAGATTTATGGTTGTTGTGTTGGAAATTTTTGATGGGTATATTTTTGGTCTTAACAAAATTCATGGTTGCCTTAATTTAATTTTATTTGTTATTTTATGATGATTTGTATTATTTTATGATTTTTAAAAGTTGTAGGGACTAGAAAATAATTTTCTCAAAATTTTAAAAAATTTGGATAGGTAGTGTCAAGCTTGACAAATTGTGTACAAGTGTGATTTGTTGAATTGTTTATGTTTTTAGTGCTATTTTCTAATTATAGGAAATCTAAAGACTAAATTGTAAAAATAAAAAAATATTTTAAAGCCTTCTTTATTAGGCCAAAATCTTCGTATACACCTAGGGATGTTTTTAATGCATTTTTATCATGTTGAAATACATTTTTAGCCTTTTACAATATTTTATAATTTTAGAAAATTTAGAGACTAATTTGCAAAATTTAAAAAAAAAAATTATTCCAAGGGCTTAGATGCTTGGCCAAATGCCCCATTTGACATTCAGCATGATTTCCATATTTTGTTTGTGATATATTTTATGTTTAATTATGAGTTTATTTCATGTAGGGACTAAATTTCAAACTTAGCAAAGTTTAGAGTCCATTAAGAAAATCTTGTGTTTTAGGGTCAAAATAGCCTATTCTCAAATCAAATTACCTATCTAGGGTATTTTAATCATTTTAAAAACATTTCTTGCATTTTTAGTCATTTTGGGTTAAAGTGTAGTTTTGAAAAGTTTAAGGGCTTATTTGTAATTTTTGCATTTTATTTCTATTTTAATATTCGAGTTACCCATTTAGGGTAAAAATGTCATTGTATATCATTTTTAGGTGATTAAGGTCATCGAGATGCTTTCATGATGAAGGTAATCCTTCAAGGCATTTTGCTAATTTATTCTAAAATCGAGTCGTATGTAATCGTGTGGATTTTTCATGGCAAAGGTGTGCATTAGAGGTAGGTTCATCTTTTATGGTCATTTTTATTCTTTTAGGGTTATAAGATATTTTTAGATCAAAGGTATATCCTAGAGGCATTTTAGTATTTTTGCATTAAAATCGAGTCCTTTAGAGTTACTAGGATACTTTTATGTCAAAGGTATTCTAAGGGATATTTTGGTTTTATCAACCATGTTTGCATCATACTTGTAGTCAAAACCAAGCATTAGGACAAATGTTATTATTTTTTATAAAATTAGAAATTTTGCAAATTAAGGTAATATCTCCAACTTAAACTAGTATATGGTATTTCTCCCAACATATGATAAGAGTTCTAGAGATTATTTTAATAATGAGATATCCTTAAAAAAGAGAAAATCAATATTTTTTCAAATTTCATCAAAATAAAACCTTTCATATTCCATCTGCTCTCCAGTAGGTTTTGAAAGATATTTTGTTTTTCAAAACCTTTTGTATTTCTTTGGCTCTCCAATGGGGTGTTAAAGAGAATGATAAAAACTTTCATGTTCTTCTAGTTATCTGCTCAGGTATGGAAGATCTTTTGATTTTTGAAAATATAAAAAACCTGATTTTCTCAAATGAAATATTAAAGTCAAATTAGAAAATTTTTAGGATATAGGAATCACAATTAAATATCAGATATGGAAATTAAATAAAAATCAGGATTTAAGTTAATGTGATTAATAAGGCATCGATTTTCGAGCATCATGAGAGAGGGCGATCCTAACTCGTGATTGTAATCGATTCTCAGATCCTTTATGTGATCTCTGGCATTTTTGCAAATCTTGGAGTTTGTTCTTTACGAGTTTCATAGCCCTAAAAATACAAACTTTGATAGGTTACAAATCTCCCCTAGTCAAAATAGATTAGTGGCAAGTCTAAAATAAATAGTCATTTTATAATGACTACTCAAGGTTAAGTCGAGTGAACGAACAATCTCGATGACTCAATCATTGAAAATAATAAATAATAATGTGGCCTTAGTAATAAATATAATTAAAATAATTAAAATAATTATATATTATTGTATATAGGAACGAGGTGTACATTCGCCTTTTGAAGTCAGGTTGGTCAAGATTTGTACTGGGGCCATGTTGCAACAAGTTGGCAACTCCACTGGTGATCAAGCCTAGAATCTCTAGTTAGAGAGTTAGGCCTAAAATTAATTATGCATTAACTAAATTTTGATTAATTCAGTTTTAGCTAATTCCCAAAATTTTCAAAATAAAATTTTTATTATATTTTTTATTTATACGAAAATTCTAGTATATATGGTTTATAGCTTTCACTAACTCTTTTTTTTTTGTAGGATTATGGGGCATTTACGATAGGGGATTTTATTATTTTGAAATGTTCAAGTCATAAAAGGTTAGTTTGTTCCCCTACAGACACTGTGCACATGCATACCATTAGATTTTCCTCTAAGCTAAGGCATAGGTTACCCAATATTTTAGGAACAAGTGAAGTAGCTCTACCTTTTGAGACTTTAGCCTTTATCTGGGCCACAAAAAAGCTTACCAGGTTTAAATTCCTATTCCTACTCGAGGCGTTAGCCTCGTTATGGGCATGGAAAATACTCCTACTTGAATTGAACTCTTTCTGACATAAACTTATGATGGATAAGGATTAAGATACCTCATCGATTCTTTTTGAATTTGAGGAACAATTCGAGAACCTATTTATATGTCTAACTCGAACTTCATGTAATGAACTATGAAGGCCTCACCTAGTTAAAGCTATACTCGATTTTATAGACTACCAAATAGGTACACAAGGGGGGAATATATCTTATGCTTTCCTTTTTATTTTATGTAAATTAGGTGATAATGATTAAACATCATCACTTGTGCTAAGATTTTTGTTTCATCCGAAAATGTGCTATCATTATTTTAATTCAGATCTCAAGTGAAAATGAATGAACATCCTTTCTTGTAATGCCATTATTTCTTTTTAACTTATAAGTCATATGTGTGGACTTAACTACATGGTGCTAAGGTGTAGGTCAGATGATGATGTTCATACATCATTGCTAGCAATAGGAACTTTCGTTTGCCTTAAAGGGTCTAATTAGAGCAAAATTTTCTCTTACATCAATTTTTAGTTTTATGTGCTAACTTTCCTTTCTTACATTGGATAACGATGAGCAAACCTCATGCTGACCACAACAAGATTAATTATTTTTCCTTAAGGCAACATGATGCCTTAATTTTTGTTTTGGGGTAATCTTTTCTAACAAAAGGCTATAAATTTGTTTTTATTATTTTGTTTACAAATTTTTCTTTGATACTATATTAATTTCATCCTTGCAATCATTCCCATACATGCATTCATTCATTACATGCATTTTATAAGGATGAAGGGATAAAATAAAGGTTTTCTCAAAATTAAAAGTTCTTTGAAAGAATTTTCTCTTTTCAATCATAAGTGTTAGGACAATCAAACGGCATTAGCCATGGAAAAATATTCAGCATAACTAGAGAGGATAGAGGCACGCCTGTATGACACATAAGAAAAATTGATGAAAAAAGCAAGAGGAAATGCAACCACAAATCTTTATATTAGTGGAAACAATGACCACTAAAGGGAAAGAGTTTGAAAATGTAAATTTAAGAAATCAAGGGTATTATCCTAATACTATTGTCAGCCCATTTGGGGTAAAAGGGCAATCACCTTAAGAAATTCAACATATGAAAACTAGTCCCATAATATATACTCATGCTGACACTAATGCTCACCAATAGGCAACATGTGTAAGATCCAGTCCTACTTTAAACAAACTAATGGTTACAGACGTCGATGGGCTTGTGGGGCAAAAAAAATCTCAAGCTTAAAGCTTGAAAAAACTGTTAAACTTGAAAATAATAAAGAACAATACTAGCTTCTCAAAAAAAGGCTCAAAGCAATTAAAGGAGATAGGGGACTACGGTAGTGTCGACGTAAATGAGTTAAGCTTGGTACCAGATCTAATTTTTCCTCCTAAGTTTAAGATGCCAAGCTTTCAAAATTTGATGACACCATGTTTTCACAAGCCCATATCAAAAGTTTGTTAGAAAAATGGCTGGGCATACATAGAATGACAAGCTTCTCATTCATTGCTTTAAAGAAAGCTTGTTAAGATTGTGAAATGGTACAATGACTTGAATCGGAGTTCAGTATAGCTTTGGGTGGACTTAGCTAATGCTTTTATTTAGCAATACAAACATAATAGGATTAGACACCATACCAATTTTCTCTCTAGAAAATAAAGAATAAATCAACAGAAATGTTCACATAGTATGCCTAAAGTTTTCATGGTGGCCCAAGTGCAATGACCTTTGTTGGAAAAAGATATAGTGTCCCTAATTTTGAATACATTACCAAATCCATTCTTTGACACTCATAAGAGGTGCCACAAAATGGAAATGTTAAGAATGCCATAAAAAATGGAAAGATATAAGTTAATGATGTGCCCAAAATAGAGAAGAGAAAAAAATACAAGTTATCTTCCACATAAGCATGCTTTTAGTGCATCCAAGGGTTCATACAAACCAACACTTACAATGACATTGACTTTCACATCTGTGTATAAGCCAAGTGCTCAAAGGAATAGATAGAGCAGATGCAAGAAACAAAATTTGAATTCCTATGCCATATACCTTGAGCTTATCAAGAATAACCTCTTGACACCTGTCCTAATTGAGCCTTTGAAACTACTATATCCAAATTGATATGATGTCAATCAATGTTGTGATTATCATTCTAGTAATTTAGGCCATTTAATAGAGGATTGTCCTACCCTAAAGTACAGAGTTCAGGATTTCAACAAGGCTAGGAAATTAAGCTTCGAAGAAAGGAAAGCAAGATGTCATTAAAAGGCATCTACATAAAAGATAAGCATTAAGAATAGCTAGGTATGTAAGAAAGGGATACATGACATAGTAAGTACTATAACTCTTATATTGAGAAGCCATTGCCTTTGAATTAACATTATTTTGCGAAACATGCATGTTTTGAATATTAAGTTTCTTTTACAGATAAAGTGTTTCTCAAAAAGTAAAAACTTAATGATGAAAAATCTTAAGAATACTAATAATCGACATTAAACATGAGCTGGATAAGCCCTTCTCTCTGAAGTGACATCATTTTGTACGACGTGCATATTTTGAATATTGAGTTTTTTATAAGATAAAATGTTTTCTAAAAAACAAAAACATGGTAATGAAAAGTCTTAGGAATACCAATGATCAATGTTGAGAATGAGCTTGTACCCTTGCATTCATTTCCCTGCAAATAAAACCATGATCTTTGAAAAATTCAATGCCTTAAGGAAGAAACTTTAAAGTTCCTAAACTCCAATTTCCTAGATAAAGAACGATAAATGAAGCTTCCAAAATTCATGACTTTCTTTGAAAATCAAACAAATGAAATGTTCTTTGAAGGAACATAATCATGGTAATTGGATACGTGCCAAGATTGTCCCTAAAATCTTATTTATTTTCCAATAACCAAAACATGAATTTCGTGACCATCCCTTAGAAGTTGATTTTTATTTTTATTTTGGGGCATGATTACCAAACAATATTATGCCCATGTTCCTAAGAAAACATTTTTGAGCCTTGTCCTTTAATGTAGCATAATATCCATAATTACAGAAAAACCATAAAAATTTTCCTTGCAAACACGAGTCCCTACACTACCTGATTTCCCATTAGTGATAAACTAAAAATGAAACATACTTGCAAATCAAAGAAAAAAGGGAATGCATGAATTTTTGAAAGGAGAAAAGAAAAAGAAGAAAGAAAAGAAAATTCAAATGTGTTATCATGTGATTAACATGTTCAAGATATTTTCGAAGAATCTTTTTCCTTAGGAACAAACGTTTAGTCTTATTTAAAGTGATAAATGGCCTTCTTTCATTATCTTTCATAAATATAGAAAATTATTCCATTTGCTATCCCTTTTAAGCCTAAAAGGTTATTTTTTTTGTAACCCTCGATTAAGGATCACCCTCCACGCTAAAGGGTGTGAAGAAAATTGAAGAAAATATAAAAGATAGATTTCATATCTAAATTATCAAAAGTCTTGATGTTTTGGGGTAAATGCAAAATGAGTTAAGTTTCCTAAAATATATACCTTTTTTTGATAGAAAACAAAAAAGTAAGAAAAAAAGAGCAAAGGAAAAGATAAAAGGAAAGGAAAAATAAATAGGAGGAAAAAGATAAAGAAATAAGGAAATGCAGTGCTCTAAAAAAATTGAAAAAGAAATTCCTCATGAAATGTCCTTGATTTGAGCACTCTTAAACATTATATTTAGGCATATTCATCTTTCTTTTCTAAACCCTAAACCTTGGCTTACATTATGTACCTAGAAAAATCCATTTTAACTAAACTATGATTATTTAAACTCAGAGGATGATTTCTCAAGAAACGTTTTTTAGAAAGATTGTGAATATTTCTTAAAAGCTTGATGATTTAATTAATGAAAAAAAAATAAAAGATGGAAAGAAAAAAGCTCTATGGTAAAACCAAAAATAGGTAGTCTAAAGTGGAAAAAGAGAATCACCTATATCACCTATGGAAATTACCAAAATTTTTCAAGAAAAAATCCAGCTTGAAGAAATTTAGGCATATCCAAAAACCCTCAAGTATCTTAGATTGTTAACTCTTAGTTTGAAAGACTAATTCCAAAAACTAAATCTATCCCTTTTCTAACTTGACCTTCTATTCCTAAACCCTTCATGGTCAGTCTTGGCACTTGCATAAGCACTAATAGTTAAGGGACTTAAAAGAACATCAAATTTGTCTGATTTTCAAAGAAATTCATACTTCATATGAGTTAATCCATTTGTGCCTAGGAAAATGGGGCATGTATCCCATCTACTTTGAAATTTTTAGGCTAGCTTAAGTTTTCAAACCACTTTTAGATAATTAAATTGTCATTGAAGAAATCTTTCGTCAAAGATCATTAGTTTTCAAAAGATTTAAACATCACATGGTTTTCGCCCAGAGGTTTTAAACAAAATACATTTTTCAATGAGATAATTATTTGGAAAACTTGGAAAAGGTTTCATCAAAAAAGATAAATATTTTCTTAATTAGAGGGCATCAAATCGAGATAATGCATAACACATAAGTAGAAGAAGGAAATAAAAATTTGAATTTTGATATCATTGGAAGGATAAAAAAATTATCATTCCTGGGGTATGGGAGGATAAAAGTATGTTCCTATATGGAATCGATGAAAAAAGCTAAGTCAGATCTGAAAGTCCCTTACCTACCACTCAGAAAAAAAAGATAATTCTAAAAAAAAAACATTGCCTACCACTTAAAAAAAAAGAAAAATCCAAAAAAAAAAACAAAAGCAACAAAAAATAAAAAGAAAAAAAGAAAACTAGCTTAAGTTAAAAACTCGAGAAGGCAGCTTAAGTGATCAGACCTCCTCAATCAAATAAAACCAATCTTCCCCATATTCATAACTCTAACCAAGACACCAAGTATAACCAAACCCATATATTTTGTGTGACCACCCCATCAAAACCTCATCCACATTTGCACTAGAAAAAGAGGAACTGCCTAACTTTAAAGCCTTCATCCCAACATGGGGCAATCTGAAGATCTTCTTATGAGTTACCAGTACCAAAGAATCAATTGCTCGAAAGAAGTCTCCAAAAGCAGTTAGTGGATAATTCATGTCATCAACGTTAGAGCCAATCGACTAGGAAGACTTTTCATATCTCTTTTGTATTTCAAAACCTTCCATAATCTTATAAGTTTGTTACAAATTGTTCCCTCTTTCTTTGAATAAAAAATATTACTTGATTTCTCACAAAATCTTGTCGTAGCACTACATTTCATGTTGCATCTTGTTTATCATTTAATTGATAATGCTTGATAAATAAACAAAACTGATAATAGGATTTCCTAGCATACCTCAAAAGATAGAGCTTTGCAGGGACCTTGTTTCATGTTTAAATACTAAGAATGAACTCTTAGGGCCGTAATCGATCTTGCATTGGGACCTCACATCTGGAAAATATCCTTAAAACCTTCCCTTAGTGAGTGGCCATGAACCCACTGTACCTCCGAAGAGGGGACAATCTTAACATTTAAAGCCTCTGGAAATCTAGAGCAAGATTGATGAACCTTGGACAAAAGGCCACCTCACCAAAGCCAAAGAAAGCCCAAAACCAGCCATTGGATTAGGCATTTAAAGTCATCACCTTTGCATCATTTAAAAAAACATTGCACCTCCATGCATTACGCAGCATTTAACATCTTACAAGTATCAACTCTCATATACAGAAAGTAAATTTATAAGGAACCTAAGGTACCATTTATTTTGATTTCAAAATAAAAATCTAAGCCTACATAAGTTGGTGGCAATTACCTACCTCAGTCCTCAAAAAGTAAGACGCTTATCAAAGCCCACACAAAGTGGTGGCAAAAACATACCTCAGTCCTCGAAGAGTAGGATGCTTCCCTATCTCAAAGCCCATATAAGTTGGTGGCGATTACCTACCTTAGTCCTCAAAGTGGAGGAAGCTTATCAAAGCCCACATAAGCTGATGGCACCACACTACCTACATTTGTCTTCAAAGAGTAAGGCATTTTTTTACTTTAAGGCCCAAACAAACTAGTGGCACCTATTTACATTAGTCCAGAAAGTGTTAGACATCTTTCTTCACTTACCTTTAAGCCAACACAAGCTAGTTGCACCCCTTTCATTTTAGTCCTCAAAGAGCATGATGCCTTTTCTATTACTTTCCAGCCCATAAGTTGGTGACATTTTTTTTCTTTTGGTCCGCAAAGAGTACGACACCTTTTTTTTCCTACCAGAAAAATAGCCCTATTCCTAATACTTAGTAACAGTCAAAGAAGGGTAATTATAGATACCTTATTTTTTCTGGACCAGTTTTTTTGTATCCTAGGAGTTAGGTAAAAGATGACAAATAAAAAAAAAGAAACAAAGTTATCACCCAATGAAAAAGTTTTTTAGGAAGGTCTAAAATTTTTATGGTTCGCTTTAAAAAAATGCAAAAACGAGACATCAAAGGTCATTTTCAAAGTGTCATCAGAGTCGTTCATGTGCGTATGCATGCCAATTTTCCTTTCTTTATGACCAAGATAAGACAACTCGAGGAACTTAAGGCATGTGCGGGTCATATGGGTGTTTAAACACTTAATGAGGCTTTCACATTACCAAAATTTTGAATTTCCATGTGTAGCATTGATACAAGAGGGTTTGGTATTGATCCTAAGGTATGGTATCGATACTTAGCATGTTTGTATCGATATAGACTTCGTAGTAGCTAAAGTTATGATTTTGACAAAATGTATCGATACACAAGCATGAGTAACGATACAAATCCATAGAATATTGATACTGGCCTCTAAGTCTCAAGACTAGAAACATTTTTTGCTCTTACTATTGATACACAACTCATTGCATCAATACTCAAGAGTAAAATAGACCTTGTGCATCGATACAACATATCGGCATCGATAGACCAAGGTATTTTTGCCTAGTTCAAGCCATTTTTTAGCCTTCTAAAATCTAATTCAACCATGTTTTTAGCACCAACAAATCATCATAAAGCATTACAAACCTTGGCTTTGGGCCAATGATCGGATTTAAATAAGTTTAAGGCCCAAGCAACCAAGGCCGAAGGTCACTTTCATAAGAGATATGATGGTAAGAGGATGGCAAACATATCAGCAATTGGGAGGCTATTATTGCTTTTTTGATTTTTTTTCTTAGCATGGTAGAACCAATAGCAATGGGAGGCAAACTGAGCATGTTACTTGGATGTCTCCTTGTGCAGAGAAAAAAAACCCAACAATGCCCTTGGCTTGTCTCCTAAAGTCGTTGGCTGAGCATGAAGATGAATAAGGACATGGCTAGCTCAGCAAGAAGACTTTTGGCTAGAAAAAAAAGCCTCCCAAAAAATATCTCAGAGCCATCCCTAAAAATTCTCTAGCCATTCTCAGCCCTAAAAATAAAAAAACACTTCAAAAAACATTATTTCATTGACCTTCATACTTTATTCCCATAGCTACCCCAAACGACCACTGGAAAACCTTCAAGAACCTAACATTTTTTATCCTTAAAAAGCTTCACCATCAACCATACCACCAAAAAGCTACTTCTTTTCATCCTTTTCTTGCTAAATAACAGCAAGGAACATAAAGAAATTAAGCCTACAGCCACTATTTTGAGAAAAAAATTTCAAGTTTTTGGTATTTACCCTCTATCTTGATCTTTTTATTTTCTGTTTTGAGCCTACTAAACCTTTTTTATGGTTTTACAGCCACCTTAAGACTCTCAGGCATTTTTTATGGCTTTGGTTGTGGCAATTTAGGATCTTGATGTTTTTCTTGGTGCCTTCATGTTATTTGGTTAACTAAGCATGCTTATTTGCATCTTCATCACCATAATAGCCCCTGTCCATGTACTTCTTGCCATGTTCTTTCCATATTCATGTCTTCATTTCATGTTTAAAATATGCATCTTAACATGACATAAGTATGCCCATGCATTTCCTAGAAGCTTACTAGGCTCCATGAAATAAAAATGCCGCTTTAGCAAACTTTTTTTAAAAATGCTCATCCTAAGTATGTCCATCCATCTATCTATCATCTCTATGCATTTTTTGTCATCTTTTCTATGAAAAATGTCATATTTGCTTGTGCATATATGTCCTCCATATTCTATATCATTTTATGGTACTCTGCTTGTGTTGAAATGCATGCTTGAATGCTAGAAAACGTAATTTCAAAAATATCCCTAACTTAAGCACGTGCTACCTCCCATACATGGAGAATAATATGGGCTTAAGATTTTTATGAAGTTGGTTTTCCAACCTTGTGGGCAAAGCAAGCATTCGGTTTTGGATTCATGGAAGAATGAGCATAAGAGCACTATTTTTTTCAAAAATGAAATGAAGCTTTTTAGTTGAAAAATATGAACCCTTGGTCCTTAGCCAACAATGTCTCATTTAGCTTCATATCATATCGGATGAAATAGTTATGATTTTTTGAATCTTCACTACTCGAAACCCCTGAATCCAATGAGCAGTCTATTGTTCGGGCTATTTCGGCCCAACAAACAACATTTTTGAATCCCTCGAATATTTTTCCCATAGAGGTCATAAAATTCCCATTCCATAAAGGTATTATTCGCATTTTAATAATTTAAGATGAATCCTAAATGATTTTTCAAAGTCCAACATACCTTTACCCTGTACATGCTAACAGTGTCAAGACAGGTTGAAATTCAAAAATTAATCCCACCTAGAAAGTGATTATCTAGGTTTTTTAGAATATTTATTACATTAATCCTCATTAAGTTACCTTTCCCATGGTACCTTGTTTACCCCCTACGACCCTCGGATAAGCTCGAAATAAATTCAAAAAGAGAAACGATGCAACGCTGTCCTCTATTTCTAACCTAATTTTTGAAATGCTTTTATTGAGGCATTCAAACACCTCATGATCTACTCGGCTTATTTCCATGATTAGACTTAGACCAAGGCTAAACAAAAGAGGAACATTTTAGCCAAACCTTTAGCTCTCGATTTTCAAAGATCCCTTATCCAAAAATGACCCATTCCACTTGAACGTCAAAAATTTTCATTTTCGGGGATGCTCCAACCCAATTACTCTAACGGGATACTCCAACCCCATTTTTACCCCTAAATAGTTATCAAATTTTTATCTTTGGGGATACTTTAACCCTACTACTCCAAGAGAATACTCTAATCTTGCTACTCCAAGGGAATACCCCAACTCCGTTTTTACCTCAAATCTAGTATTAAACCATTTTTGGGGATACTCTAACCCCATTCTTTTGAAGGGATACTCCAACCTCGTTCTTCGTATTCCTTCTAAAATCCAAGCTTTTCTTCCTTTCGAGTCATGGAAACCTTTTTCTCTTTAAATTTCCACTGAATCTGACTAAGTCTTAACGTTGTCATCTCGATTATTCATTACTAATTGAAGATAACTATAAAATACATTTCGATCATCCCTCTTTTTAATGTATTTTTTGTAGTTATTTTTGTGGATTTATTTTTTTTTCCTATCTTACTAATGCGTTTCCTCTTGTAGGGACCTCAAGCATTCATGCTTTAAAAATTATTTTCAGAATCATAAAACAATATCTCATGTCAGTATACCTCCAGTGCTGGACTTGAAATATTTGATTTTTTCTTGAAAACCCATCCAGATACCATTTTCATCAAAAATCCCTATGTTTCTCACCTTTCCAAGATGCATAGGTGATAAAATTTTGATTAAAGGTAAGACTTGTATCTTTACAAAATTTCATTCATTAGAGGGAATTATATTTAAATAATGATAAAAATGGAACCAAGGACACCGATATTCAAGTAAGATATAGTTAGATGGTACCAATTTTGGGGCATTGTGGGGGTGCCAATCCTTCCCCACATGTAACCAACTCCTGAACCCAGAACAACATATCTCTAGTATTATTTTCAATCGGCATCCGATCATGCCTAACTTAAAATGATCGGTGGCAACTCCAAGTTTATGGCTAATTCATGGTGGCCATCCAAGGCTAGTCGAATGAATGATTCGTCTGGCAGTATTTTACTCTTTCATGTCAAATATTAAAATATCTTTTAAGTCGAGTGCATTTTGGCCCTTCAGATCATTCAAAGTTCATAAAAGCCGAGCACATGGAATGTTGACAATTAATATTACTATAATATCAGAAAAGATAATAAATTATTGAAATAGAATAGTTGATTCTAAATCAAATCTCAAATCCAGTTAAAATCCTATTTCTACTAGAACTGGTGTCATCCACCTTTACACTCATGTCTTAATTTAGACATTATTTAAATAATAAATTTTATTATTATTAATGTTTTAATTAGACAACCAAATCTAGATTTTTAAAAATCTAATTTTGCCATAATAATTGAACCTTTCAATTAAGTCTTTTAATCAAATTACCTTTTATTTAATTAAGTCATACTTAAACAAATCCTGGGTTTAATCCAACAGATCTACCTTATTGTTCATTAGGTTTCGAACATGTTGGTAGTGAACATAAATATCCCATTAATTATGTTCATAGATCAAAAGCGAGATCTAACAACCCATCATGACCACCCAAATGTTAAAACATTAGTCTAACCTTATGGAAACCTTTTAGTAATCAGTTTTTTAATGTAGTATGGTTTTTTTCACCATATATCCAAGATTGAGGATGAGCATGATGCGGGGTCTTTCCAATCCTCTATTCATATTAGTTCTTACAACTCATGGTTAATGTTCATGGATCTTTGAGGAACCATTCCTCATAATCCAATTATTCTCTAGCCAAAGACTTTATTCTAATTAACTATAGTTAAGAACACTTAAGTATTTCACCAATGTCACTTGAAGTGGTGAATCTTCTCTAGATCACTCATTCAGGTACCATATGATTCATGATATACCCAAAACCACCCTACCATAAGCATCCATCTATTATGGACCCCTTCATGGTGACATCAAAGCATAACACTCCTGATATGAGATGACCTAGCATCACAAGTCTAAGGACTATTATACATGACTAGCACAAGAAAACATATTCCATAGACACTTGAGTGACTTTACCAAATGGAGTTCTCATTCGAACCATGTTAAATGAGCTTGTTTCAATAAAATAAGCACCTATATTCTATTTCCAAATATCTCCTCTACTTCAACCTTTTTTAGATCAAAGGGTTGTATACATCCCATGCATGGAGGCTTAGCATATACTAGCCTGTATGCATTGTCAGTGCCCTATATTTACAATATGATGACTATGAGCATTTTTAGAAACACGATTTTGATACATAAGGATCTTATCAATGTAACTGATTTACCAACTTTGCAAGGCCATTGTGCTTCATGGGCTTCATCCAGTTAATGTTTACACGAGTGCCAATCATGCCACAACATAAAGGAAAACCTACGTTACTTTAACTTAGTAGCCTGTATGTAGTTATTTGACCATGTATCTATTGTCGCAATCTGATTGGTTCAAGGCATACACCAACATCTCCCACTTGCACTTGAAACAATCACATTGTTCTTAGTGCTACATGCTAGAGATTATTTTAATTCATCTTTTATAATCTCTATTATCAAGTCATAAAACTATCTGGCTCACAATGAGACTTTGATTCCAATCATATGGCTGAGTTGTCTTACAACATTAGAATCGTTTCAAACAGCCTAATAGCGATAATCCAAAATAAATAATTCTCACAAGCCTACAATGAAATGATTTGTTTTATGTCTCACAGATATAAAGAAGTAATCTCTTTAGTTTGGAACTTTTTCCAAAATTACATCCAACTATGTCACTAGTTCATGTATATTAACCTTTAATATCCTATGAATACTCCCACTAAATCTTGCATTTTCATGAACATTAACTTTTAATAATTCATGAAAATTTTCCACTAAATGCAGTTTTTGTAAAACCTTTTATGGAATTCACTCTTAACAAGATTTGAATTCTAAGTTAATTGAGCTTAAATTAATCAATTGGTATAATTTAATAGACCATAGCGTAGAGCAATCCTACAAAGATCTATGAATAAGGGAAATTAAAAAGCATGGCATTCTCATGCGAATGAAAGATATATGTTCAAAACATTTATCCTAAAATACTTCCTCAATTTGGTCTATAAAGCTGAAATTATGAACATCAAATGTTTATAATAACAAATCATAAATATAAAGGTTCTCAATAAATTTTATGTGTGGAGGTGCGAGCTTGATCCATATCATCCATGTTGTCATCTTCTCTAATGGTCTATCTTCATATATCATTTTGCTTGTCTTATGTCAAATAACTTAATACCAATAATTAAGCCTCATATACCTAAGGAAAGTAAATGAATTTTTGAATTTATACCTAAGGTGGAAACTCTTTTCTATTTTTTGTCCTTGATTGATTCAAGACACTTTTTATAGTTTTTCCTCCAATGATTGGGTTTTCCATGGCAACGACAAATACCATTATTACTTCCATCCTCAACTTTCACTGCAACAGATGGCTTCAAACTCTTTAGACTATTCTTTCTTAATTTTTTTTTCTTCTTCTTCTTCTTCTTGGTTTTTTTGGAAGTAAAAGCAGAAATAATTAAGTAGATAGCCTTTTCGATTGTGAAACACTTTTTTGTCATCGACAACATGTTTAGCAATCTCAAAAAAGATGTCTTTAGGTGATTCATGTTGATATTTACATCAATTGTGAAAAACTTGGAGGTAGAGAGGAAAGAACTAGATCAATGGCTTACTCATTATCCATCGACCAACCCAACTAGTCAAGACGGGCGATCCAGCTAATCATTTTCAGCATATAAGTTTTAATTGGTGTTTTTTCAAACATCTTTGTTTAGAACAATTCCTTTCAGATGCCAAAATTCTTAGTGTGCCTTTCCTTATCAAACAATTCTCTAAGTGTTAGAATGATGTCTAATGCCTTCATGTTGTTTATAGAGATCAAGTGCCATGCTAGCTATCATCACATACATATCCTGTGTGAGATCATCTTTAGAACTTGATAGGCATGTTTCCCTTCTTGAAAAGCATCAAGTCCAAGCTCTTCGAGTATGAGCTCATCAAGGAAATAAGCCTTATACCCTTATGTCAAAACAATTTTAACATTGCGAAGCCAGTCAATGAAATTTGACCTAATCAACTTACTAGTATCCATTATGCTATGTAGTAACTTATTAGAAGTCATACATCTCATTTATATCCTGCATAAAATCAGAACATATTTAATGTCAACAATATATATAAGATAATTATTAAGTCAGGTTTTAGAAATAAATGATTATTTCTCATTATTTTTATGTAATTATATCCCTCATCTACAATATGAGAAGTTTAACGTTTAAATCATCTTTATGAGCTAGGATCCCTTTCATTCTTTTATAACCTTGGTTTTGCCTAATAAGCTATGCAAGAACTAATTCAGTAGGTAACTTAGCATACTAGTTGTATCTCTATACAACTCCTAGATCATTTAGGTGGTAACCCTTTCGCTAAGCACATCATATATATTTCTCCTAACCACTACCTCTAATTCTGTGGTAAGCATCTAGACAACACGGCTTTAGTTGAGTAAGACCCATTAATTATAACTCAAGCAGTCCTGGTGAAAGGGACCTTTGGTTTGCCCAACAAATCCCTATGGCTGAAACTTGTATATCTTTTAGCATCTGCTCATGCTTAGGCATGGACTCAATATTTTACAAGCGATTTCTTTTATCAAATATTATTATCTAAGCCTCATGATTTGATTTTGATTGCATTGGCATTTATTTCAAGTGCATATATCATATATATATTGACATAAAATAAATCTATCACATACAATCCATTAGGATTATTATAGACTTTTATCTGAACTAGTTTCCCTAAGCCATTAGAAACTAGGTGGTTAATTACTTCCCTAGGGATACCATTTGCATATCACAAGTTTTCATGGTGATCTCCTTGTTTATTGGAATACCTAAATTCTCTAATGCAAACCTAACCTAGATCCCCAACTATGTAACAATTGTATGAGTTGAAGAAACCTAGAGTCATATTCGGAGGGAGTAAGCTGAAAAGAGAATTTTACAACCCTAGATAAAAAAAAGAGCACGCAGGTTCCATAGACCCTATTTAAAAATAAATACCAAAATAAATAAAATTAACCATCCACAACCTATTCATACTAAGATCTATGTCCATAACCATCCTTCAAGCTTTAACAATTATAGCATAATAATAATAATAATAATAATAATAATAATAATA
>JBBYHO010000006.1:239142-271171 GCA_038382025.1 Adansonia gregorii
TTTGACTTTCCAATTGAGTCTCAGCGTACACAAATCAACTTACAATCCTTCCAATTTTCTAAGACGCAACCTTTCTTTGATTTGGCTCCGATGCCATTTTTTCTAATGAATTTATACATTTAAAGCATTCAAGACCCAGGCTAGACATTATGATCATCAATGCTTTTTCCGCAAGGATCCGAACAGAAAATTACCAACATATGAACGTTGGGAAAAAAGCCTTCAATTAAAATTTATTCCCACTTTAGTTAAAAGGAAATCCAGTACCTTATTTCAAGCACGTACAGAAAGGCTGCAGCCAGCCGAAAGCCCTATTGTAGTGGCCTCACTCCGTCTGCAATCAATGATATTATACATAGGAATAGCATCGGATAGGGTAGGATCAAATACATTACCAATGAATACATATTATGCATACATGCAAAAGCAAAATGCTATCAGAATTCAGAACACCCAGAAACAAACTATTTTCTGATTCTCCATTACAAAATTGACATCTTTTCTTTATCCTATGTTACATGTCATTCCTATCTGCCTTTCGTAATCTACAAGTAATCAGCATACAACTACCAATATATATGTGATGTCACAACTGTCCGCGGAATGTAGACACACAAAGTTACCTTCCTTGCATCCTGAATGGATGTCCAAGTCAAAGTCAGCCTATGCAACATTAATCATAGCATTGCTCCAGGAAAACACTAATAAAAATTGATCCAAGAACCACAAATTCTCAGAGACTTCATATGGAGGGAAATATCGACTTCTCACTCCCGTGGCCGAGCCAGCCAAAGAGAACTGAGAGCTCGAAGCCTAGAAAAATAGTCATTTATTGCAAGAAGGGCACGAGCTGATTGCCTAGTTGTCAAGATTCGATGCAATTGTTGCAGCGTCTGCTGACGCAGATTATCCGCCTGGTATAGTGAAATAAACAGATCATTAGCCTTTTAACCTGGAAAAATCTATTGACAAGATAATGAATTGAACCCCAAAATCTGGATTTTCAGAAGAAAATTGCCTTCATACACAAAAAAAACCAAAAAAAAAAAAAATTGCATACGGCATAGTTCCCAAATATTGCAGCAGTCAACTTTTACATGCTTTAAAATGCAGAAGCATCATAGTCTTCAACAATCAAGAACCAAAGAAGATTAAATGCAAGTATAATTCACATTGACTTCCTTTTTATTTTAACCACTCAATACTAAAAGGTCGTACCCAATGCACAAGGCTCCCGCCACAAGCAGGGCCTGGAGAAGGTCTTGATGCACGCAACCTTCGCCCTGTTAAGACTACCATATTAAAATGACACAAACATAACCAAACAAAAGGGGAAAAAAACTGTTTCAAAGGATCAAGAAAAGGATCAAAGTCATGCATGAGTTGAGAACATCCTCCCCCCCCCCCCCCCCAAAAAAAAATCAATTCACATAGCACTTGGAGAAACACATTGGAAACATAGCAATATTGCACACAAAATGAAAGTACCTGAAGAAGGAACCCTTCAAGGGTTCCTAGCTTTCCCATGGCCATGGCCATTTGACCCATATATTTTGCCACATTGCCAGATGACCCCGAGGGAACAGGTGAACCATTGGCCAAAGTGTCAGCCAAAGATTGTTGCAATGCTTCCATCCCTTGTGACAAAGAATCTTCAGCCTGTTGGGATGACTGCTGCAACTTTTGGATACCCACAATCTGCTGCTCAGTTAGAGGCTCCAATTGATTTGCAAGAAGCTGCATTAACATCCATTAAAGGTGAACGCATCAGAATATACCTTAGAATAAAAGAATGACGAAAATAACACAACATCAATCATTAAAAATCAAGAACCAGAAATTTAGTAATAAACTAGAATTGGACACATCCAATAATACGGCATTGGAAATATGACAATGTGATGTGATATTACTAGATGGGCCATTGGCTGATATGGTAGGAAGAGCCTACCATTTAATTTCTTCACTTTGCTTCTTCCTCTTGGGGGGGGGGGGGAGGGGGATGGTACTCTGGAATATTTTGGAGAATATTCTGTAAATAAAACAGTTGGTAGTTTATTTTTGTTCATGTGGCTAGTTATTCTTTAATGTGTAAAGACATGCATCCTTGATTTTATATTTTTTATAATAGTTTGATTTGATTTTTTGGCATTACCCCTTACTAAGTTGGTATCTCTTGGCTTGTGACAGTGATACTAAGCCCAGTCAAAGTCTTTTCTTAATATAGATTTTATTTGATTCTTAATCCTATAACTGAGGTCTTGTCACTCGGCATACAAAACCAAATTCAATGAATGGTTTTATTATTAGTATAGATCTAACTCTAACAAAGTTAACAACTAAATTCTCATGGGACCCTTTTGAGGCACTCAATCTAAAACATTGAAACCTCAAGTGCACCACGACAACAGCCCTCTGTATAGGAAGAACGGAGCTCACCTTAAGAAGCTCAGATGAACGGAATCCTCCAATCCACAGAAAACACCGCTCTGCTGGTGTTTTCCACATTCCTGATAAGATATGGAAAACATCAGCTTTTGCTGCAGTGCCTTTTAACCTGAAAATGTCATCAAAATGCGTTGTGATGTTGTCCACGATAGTGCGAAGTTCAATGTCACCAGCATGTGAATTGACTGCAGTCCTCAACTCATTTATCTTCCTATTGTGCTCCTCTAGCCACCGTGCATATTCAACATCAAATGCCAGTGCACCTGTACACCGGTCGATGAAGATCAAACACCAAAAAATCAAGATAATGAAAGTGCCTTTTAGTTTTGTTTCTTGTTTCAAAGGGGGAAAAAAGGGAGAACGAAAAAAGAAACCAGTAATAACATATATTCACTACCATTTAGCAAAAATGCGGGGGCAATAAAGTTCACAAATATTGAAGGCATTTAAAAAAAAAAAAAAGATTCAACAATCAATTCATATTCACGCCAGGCAAAATAATGAAACCAATTTTTATTCTGATTCAAATCCATAACAAAAAAGATCTATTCAATAACATTAGACCTTGTATGCAATGACAACCAAAGGAAAAAGAAAATAAACAATTTCCACAGCAGACATCCAAAGCTATAAAAGGATTTGGAATCTGCTTATATGCGCCAAATAATAACATTCATGCAGACCTAACAATATTCTAAAAAGCAATGGAAAGCCTTGAATTGAATACTCCAACTTGGTACCAGATAGCTTACACAAGCAGAAACAGTGATTTATTTTCCGTGTTTAAGGAACAAAACTTGACATAGCTAATACATAATATTGACCTGGGCAATGTAATAGCTACTGTAATGAAACACGTTTCAACACCAAATCACCAAAATAACTTGGCAAGTTCCAACCATGACACTAAACAATAGGAAAGGCTAACAGAGCTTAGATACCATTTCCACTCATTGAATGAGATTGATCTCCTGAGCTTGAAATGAACAAGCCCTGCAGTAAGAGAAGTGAAAATAAAGATATGTGAGGCATAATAAACAACATTTGCAACCTGAAAATTGAAAACTGGAAATGATACATCACAATATTGATGGGATTAACATATAGCAGACCTGTTGACGAGCTCGCTGCAGCTCTTGCTCAAGTTGAGTCAGTTTCAGTCGGCTACTCTCTAACTGCTGCACGTATACCTAGATTTTGAATGCACAAAAAGGGTTAAGAAAAAAGGAGTATAATAATAAATTCTACAAACAGAGGTTTAACTACAGATATAAAAACATAAAGTGGATGTAGTTTTGCACTTTCCTTCTCTGTTACTGGGTCAGATATTCTTGTTTCTACATTTATTTATTTATTTATTTTTTCTGCAATACTTGTACTTGGAGGGTCAGATCTCCATATCTCTGCCTAGTGAATATGTGCCACACCAGGACACTTCAAATAAAAGGAAAGGTCAGAGCTACAAAATTACCCCATATTTCCGACCAATAACTTTCCCTGTGAAAATTATTTATCTTCATCTGGACACAACGATGTTTTCCAATTCTTATAATGTCTTAAGAGGGACAACCAATTGGCATTAGAACCATGACATAAGGGCGTAATTGCTGCATAAGGATACAATGGATTTTATGAGTTATCCCCAAATTTAAATAAGACACCAAGAAACTGCAACCTAGAAAATCATAAAAGATTGCCTATACAAACATTGATAAAGTTGGAAAGATTAAACCGAGTGATGAATGAAACACCTTTTTCCTTAAACGGCTTTTTTTAGCAGCCTCACGGTTTTGAGCAAGCCTACGCAATGTCTGCAGAAGGGAAAAAGATAAGCTCACCAATATGATGCTATTTTGGATAAATTGCTTTAACAATCTAAGATCCCTGTTACCCAATTTAAACAAAAAAAAAAAAAAAACTAAAAAAACCCTGACCTTCAGATTGGTTTTATCTTTTGATCTGTCACTAGAATCAGAAACAACAACAGCATTTATTTGACCTCTTCCAAGCTGCACAAAATGTTGGTGAATTCACAATCACTATTAGCCAGCAGGCACATTCTCCAGCAAAACATAAGTGCAAGCATCTACACATGCAACTTTTTTTTCCTTTTGCTCAATGAGAAAAACGTAACATTTGGAATCAATCAGGTGAAATGAAAACTAAAACGAAAGAAGCAAAGGTTTATTCACTAGCATCTTAAACATACAAAGTTATACATGAAAACAAGAGGCATCACCCTTTGATTCTTCTCATCAGTGTCATCTGTTGATGTATCAGTCCTGGGGCTGGCATCTGCCATATTGGAATCCCCTAATTCTCCCAACCTGTTAATGTAGTTATGAGACTTGGCAGGATATCTTTTTGAAGTGTTTAGCTTTGTGAACAGACAATGGCAGCAGAAGTATCTCTACCCGAATATGCAAGTCTGTCACACACATCGAAGGAGAGAGAACTCTTAGTGGCTAAATTTAGTTGGAGACTTTGAAGTACAAACGCAACTTTTCAAAGGAGATAAATACCCACCTTGCTTAAAGCACCAAACATGACATCAGCAATTGCTTGTGTACTGGACTTTATTTGATTAAATAGATGATCTGAGGCAAAAAATTATCAAAAATATATATCTCAATACGAACCCTCATGAAAAGAAGAGGAAAAAAAAGCTAAATCTGCAAATAATTTCAATTTAAAAACAAGAAAAACAACCAATGCATATGACGTCAACTTCAGTAAAAAAGCAATAGTAGGAACAAACTGCCACAGGAGAAATCTTGAAATAAGTTCATTTTATGAATCACTTGCCACAACTCACCTTTAATTTTATGCTTTTAGGAATCATATTTATGGATAGTTACATCCTTGTGTTGAAATAATAGAAAACAAAAGAAAAGAAAACTATTTATTCCGGATAGTCCATGGAAAAACCTGCAAAAAATATGGTCCAGCACTAATTACAGCCTACAGCTTCAAGCAATAAAGAGTTGAGAAAGAGGGGCAAATCATTCAGCAACCCAAGTTACTCCTAATGGAGAGTGAATGCTCAAGGGTTCCAAAGTCTGAAATTCAAAAAGAACGACTGGTGTTTGCCTCTCTGCCAGTGAAATCCATAAGTCATCAAAACCATCTTCCAATTTGAAGCAATATGATTCAAAAAGTCAAAAAGTCAAAAAGAAAAAGAGAAAAAGAGAAGTCCTGTAACCCACCAAGAAGAAAAGGCTACATTGGAATATTTCTTGATGTGTAAGAGGGGCATGACCAAAACATCTACATTGAAAGTCCTAATGAGGCCAACCACACATTCTCAGAATCATATCAGTACAAAATGTCCAGCATCCCAGTTTTGGGATCATATTTGACCAACCTCTTATCAAGATCAGTTACCATGTTTTTAGTCGTTACAATACCACACATAAGACAAATTGACAACATAGAAACAATAGTACACTAATTTAACTCCAGACTCATGCCCTTAGGAATACTAATGTTATCCTACACTTACAGTGAACAAAAAAAGCCATTAATTATACAAGACCATCAAATTTTCAATTCAAACTACTTAGTTATATACCTATGATCAACCAATTCTACTTACCACAAGTATATATCTAAGAAAATAAAGGAACGTCTCTCAACAACCAAATAGATGAAGAGGTAGCCAGTAGAAAGCTCATATAGAAGCAGATAAACATTAATGACTAATATAAAACCGTCAACAGACATCTCAGAAACATTATAAAACCAAAAGAAAAGTAAAATTGTGAACAAAGTCAAACTTAAAAAAGTGAAAAAAATTACCTGGGGCTGGCAACGGATAATTAAGCAACGTAGCTCGGCCAAGCTGCTACAACTTTCCTATCATTTTCTACACCAATTTTCACTGTTCTACTGCCATCAATCTTACAAACCATTATCATCATCCAACACCCCTTTTGGATCCTTCTACAAACCAATCCCACCTGAACCCCATCAATTTCTATTAGCTATGTTAAAATCTATAAGCTATATAAATTCAACCATAATACCACAATAACTCCGATAAACTCACCCAAAAGGAAAATATAAGCTATATTAAAATCAAAGTTCTCAAATCTAAAAACAGAAAGAGCTATCTCAACCTACTAGCCCGTACAATTTTGCAACAAAAAATAAACAAATATAAAAACAAACCAAATAGCAAAATTAAAGTAATCAATTTTCAATCATAATAGCCAGTAAATAAATAAATAAAAGAAGATATTAAATTACACTTACCTTGGCTGTCGTTCTGAGCTGAAATTCAAACCATCAAGGATTATATACAGCTCGAACTACGAAGTAACTACTTCAGCTTTAGGGAAAAAAAAAGTGTGACTTTTGAGGAACTAAGCAAGAAAAGAAAAGAGAGAAGAATAAAAGGAAAACTCTAACATGGACGACTTAATTGAAGAGAAAGAAGAATAAAAACAAATAATGAAAAAAACGTATAGGAAGGGGTATGAGATACTTTAAGGTATTTCAATAGGCGGACGAGGTTTTTCCGCCGCCAGCGGGGGTTTGGAAGGTTAGTTTAGATCAACGGCTTTATGACTTCAAATTGGTAAAATCGTAGGAGAGAGGAAGAAGAACGGTTTAGGCTGTCTCGGCGGGAACTGAGGTAAAAGACGGCGGTAATTAGGGTTTTTGAGAGAAAGCGCCGCGGCCTGTACAAAGAAGAGCAGTGCAATTAGGGTTTGTGAAACATGATATTTATACTAGGTGCTCGAACGACGTCGTGCGTGAGATATATGGAACAGAAAAAAGAGATGAATAGACGTGACAAAAAGAACCTGACCAGAAAACGTCTTAAAAAATTTCGAATTTCAATTGATCTAAAATTGATTTGATATAAATTTAAAAAAATTTAAATTTAAAATAATTTAATCATAAATCATATTCAATCATAAATTTATAATAATTTAAATTTAATATTCAATATAATGATTTCATTATAATTAAATAAAATTTTATAAAATGAAAATCTTAATTATAAATTTTATTCTAATTTTTTTTACTTTTTTAATCAAAAGTTAAAAGTTAACATACATGAGATAAATAATAATTTTATAAAATAAAAATTTTATCTTCTTTAATTATTATTATTATTATTATTATTTAGTGATAATTATTCAAATAAAAACTTACTAAAACTTAATATATATTAAGTAATTTTTAATCTTAATGTCTTAAAAATAATTTTTGGTTATGATATGACATATAATAGAGAAATAATTAATAGTATTTGTTATATCCCCTCAATAACTCTATCACCAAATCTAACTTCGATAAGAAATAAGTCTTAGAGGATAGTTGGATAACTTCAGACTTCGTAAATTTGATAGTCATGCAACTTCTACTCGCCTAGAGTTTCAAAAAGGGTAAAACTCCTATCAAAGCCTATATAAAGAGGTGGTATCAATACTTATAAGGTATGAGCTCTTAGAATTCTCTTATTCTCTCTTCGTTCTTCGATCATAGTATCTTTACTAATTTAAACATCGAAGTGTCTTCTTAGAGCAAAACTCCGGGCCTCTCTCACCTTTGCTATTTTGTAGGCTTGTTCCTTAGCATATCCATTGTTGCATCAACAATTATTGCCATCTGTGGGAAACGAATCATTCTCATGGCTTAGCAACGATAGCAATCTTTTTTACTAAATACAAGGAAGAGCTCATGGCTACTAAAAGGGCTAACTCCTTTCCCATTACTCAAGCCATGACGACGATGAGCCAGATGCTCGTGGAACCCCAACCTAATCCTACAACACCCAATCCCACGATAACTAAAGGGCTTCTTTCTATAGTTGTGACCATAGTACCCGTCCTGCCTAACTTTCCATATGTTCATCCTTATTTCTAAACACCTTTCACACCGAATCCTTCGCCTCAGCCGCCAAACTACTTCCAAAACCTCTTAACCTCACAATCACCACTACCATAATCAAAGTTTACCACAACTAATCCAAATGCTTATGTTTAGGGAAGCCTATCATCCCCTAGCGCTATGGTTACTGGAACAAGCATTCCCAGCGTATCTGCCAAAACCCACCGATGGGTGACTTGAGAAATCTATCGACAATGAATGTGTCTTTACCACTACCATCATCCTAGGTCGACTTACAAAGTCAACTTCAAGCATTCGCCAGCTAGATGATGACCCAACAAGCTCTCATTCAACAACAATATCAAAAGGAGTTGGCGGCCCAATAAACCATCATCCAACAGCAACAGCAGCAAATTAATCAGCTTATGCAATATGGTTGCCAAAACTAGTTACCTGGTAAATCTGAACCAAAACCGTAGCTTGAGCGCAAGAGACCAACAGACAAGTCATGAGTATCAGGAAATCCAGGAAAGTTCATACTCCACTCCCGAATGCGATCCATATGAAAAGCAAGAAGACATGGATCGCCGAGAGCAAGGATCCCTGTTAGTCGAACAAGTAGCAGCCCTCCACTAGGAAATCAAAAATACAAAGCAGCAAAGGAAAGATGATTGGGAATGGCTGAAGATTAAACACAACCCACTGTCCTCAGCAGTTCGCTAAACCCTAGTCCCTAAAAAAATCAAACTCCCGTTAGATACATATGATGGCAAGGCATACTTAGCAAATCACCTAAATCACTTTCAAGTATTCCACAACCTATGAGATATACTTGATGCAGTCCAATACAAGATATTCCCAACAAATCTATAAGGACTCACTCGTACTTGGTAGTATTCCCTGAAACTAGGATCCATCACAACCTTTGACCAAGTAGCTCACCAATTTCTAGCCCACTTCAGTAGCTATCGAATGGCTGTTAGAACAGCGGCCAGCCTAATGGCTATTAAGCAAAACCCAGATGAAACACTCCATGAATATGTCAAGCATTTTAATACTGCCACACTGGAAGTCGAAGACCTCAACGATGAATAGGCAATCCGCGCTTTCATCTTTAGGGTCCATCATAAGCATCTAAAGTATGCCTTGACAGATGCTCAATCGGTCAAGCTATATCAGCTCTATGAAAAGGCACAAAAATACACTGAAACTGAAGATATTGAAATGGCAAATCATAAATTCAATCACCTTGACCAAGATCGACAAGGTGATCGATTTGTACGAAACCCAAGAAAATAAGAGCAGTTCTCCTAAAAAGGTAGATTAGATTGCTGAAAAGACAGTAAATTTAGACCTACAACAAATCAAATCCAGACGAGCAAGAAGAGAGACTAGGCACCGCCATATAATAAGTATGAGTCCTACACACCTCTCAATATCAACAGAACACAAGTGCTACACGGCATAATGAGAGATGACCTAGTAGAAAAAACTCCCCCTATGAGGATGGATAAAGGCCATAGAAACTCATAAAAGCATTGTGAATTTCATAACAATATTGGTCATACAATGGAAGAATGTATCAGTCTGAAGAATGCCATTGAAGCATTGATTTAGAAATGAGGGATGAAGCAATTTGTGAAAAAGTTAATAAAGAGTCATCCCAACAGGCTGACCGATGTCAGGATAAAGTAGTTGGAAAACACCCAATCATTGGAACAATTAATGTGATCATTGGAAGCAATTAGAATTAGGCAAGCAGTAAATCCAAGAGAAAATCACACCTACGATCCGTAATGGTAATAGATACCCCCAAAGAAAATAAAACAAGATAGTTAAAAGGTAACATTTAGTGACAATGATGATGACTTGGTTAATGATAATGGCAACGATCTAATCATAGTATCAGCTGTTGTAGGGAATCATCGCGTTAACCAAATTCTGGTAGATAATGGTAGCGTGCTAGAAATTCTCCGATGGGATGCCTTTTGAAAGATGGGCTACAAGGATAACAACCTTCATCCTTAATTACCAATATATGGGTTCGCCAACCAACCTATACCAGTGAAAGGTTCCATCACTTTGTCGATCACTCTTGGTGATGGAGAACACACAACCACAGTAATGGTGGAATTCTTGGTAGTTGACTAGCCATCCGCTTATAATGTTATTCTTGGGTGACCTGCCATGAAAAAGGCCAAACTAATCATAGATGTATATTGTCTCATCGTCAAATTTCCTACGTTAACTAGAGTAGGATTTATGAAGGTTAATCAGGCGATCGCCTAACGTTGCCATTTAATGTCTATAGAGATGACAAAGAAAGCCCAAAACATATCTGATTGAAAACACATTATCCGTAAATACGATAACACCAGCCAACCCTAACAATTTAACCCTTGAGAGTTGAGACATCTGGGATGACTTTCGTCATCCAATACCTAAGCCCGCAAAAGTAGTATCAGTAATTTCCCTATACCCACCAGACCCTGATTTATTCACGATGATCGGGAATTCACTAAAACCAAACCAGAAATAACCTAATAAACCTTTTACAACTCCACGTAAACATTTTCACCTGGTCGACTGCAGATATGCCAGGCATAGACATGAAAGTAATCATGTATACGCTAAATGTCGATCCTACAGCTAAACCAGTCAAACAAAAAAAAAGAAGATTACTCCAGAGCGAATTCGATGATCAAAGAAAAAACAGACAAACTTCTGGCCACCGGATACATACGGGAGGTGATGTACCCTGAGTGGTTAGCCAATGTAGTAATGGTTAAAAAGTCAACTGAAAATGGAGAATGTGTGTCGACTTCACTAATCTTAATAAAACTTGCCCTAAAGATTACTTTCGCTTGCCAATAATAGATTGCCTTATTGACTCTTCAGCTGGCCATTAGTTCCTTTCTTTCATGGATGCATTCTCTAGATATAATTAAATAAGGATGAATCTTTTTAATGAGGCCAAAACGTCATTCATTGCAGAGGATAGTATTTTTAGCTATAAAGTTATGCCGTTTGGGCTTAAAAATGCACGAGCAACGTATCAACGTTTAGTCAATAAAATTTTTAAAAATCAGACTAGATAATCTA
Organism: Adansonia gregorii; assembly: GCA_038382025.1. Lineage (NCBI taxonomy): Eukaryota > Viridiplantae > Streptophyta > Magnoliopsida > Malvales > Malvaceae > Adansonia > Adansonia gregorii. The sequence continues at coordinate 250,534 of JBBYHO010000006.1, forward strand.
TGGAAGTGTATGTTGATGATATGCTCGTAAAAAGCCCATCGATTGAATAATATACAGTTGATATGAGGGAAACTTTTATAGTACTACAAAGATACCACATGAAGCTAAATCTAGCAAAATGATGCCGATAAGTTACTAGGCTTTATGGTATCATCCAGGGAATTGAAGCCAACCCCAAAAAAAAAACTATATTAGACATGACGCCTCATAAATCAACCAAAGATGTACAACGACTAACAAAAAGGGTCACCGAACTTAACCGTTTTATTTCAAAGCTCACTGATAGACGTTTCCCTTTTTTCAAATTGCTAAGGGCGGCTATTCGCTATAAATGGACAGAAGAATGTTAGACAGCATTTGAAGAATTGAAATGCTACCTTAGCACACCACCATTGTTAGATAGCCCTAAACCCAGTGTGTGTGTATTCGTACACCTGGCTGCATCAGATGAAACAATGGCCGTTGTCATAGTAACAAAAGAAAAAAGAACCCAACGACCAGTTTATTACATAAATAGGGTGCTGCAAGCTGGTGAGATCAATTATACTAAAACTGAAAAGCTGGTCTATGCACTTATTATAGCCACCAAAAAACTATGGCAATATTTTCAAACACACCCTATCACGGTACTCATTGATTGCCCCATAAAGGATATGTTACAAAAAGTCAACTCTGCTGGAAGAATTATCCGATGGAGTGTAGAGTTAAATGAATTCAGGTTAACCTATATCCAAAAAGGACGATCAAAGCACAGGCGTTGGCAAATTTCATCACCAAGTACTACTTCTCATATACTGTCGAATCGTTGAAAGTCATCGAAGAAGCACCCTCACTGGTAGAAAAATAAAAAAGATGATAGCTTATCGAATGACTTATGGGAACTCTATGTCGATGGATCGTTAACAAAAGAGAAATTAGGAGCAAGCATCTTTCTCATTGACCCTAGTGGCCATGAATGCCACTACGCCTTATCTTTTCAGTTTGCAGCCCAAATAATTCAGCGGAATATGAAGCATTGATAGCTGGAATTGATTTGGCTAAAAATCTAGACGCCACTTACCTAAAAGTTTATACCGATTCCTAATTAGTAGCAAATTATATTAATAAGGAATATGAATTTAAGGATCGAAACTTAGCCAAGTACCATTACATGGTTTCACAGCTCAGCAAAGCTTTTAAGTATATCACATTTGAAAGAATACCCCGCTAACAAAATTGTAGAGTTGATGCAATATCTAAAATAAGGAATAGTTTAGAAATTGACCACAAGGGATGGATTCTCCTCAAGTCTGTTGGATCGTCAGCTTATGATCGACACATTTTTGAAATTAATACAGATGATGGGAATGGTTGGATAAAAGAAATAAAAGACTTTTTACAAGAAAACATTATGCTAGACATCCCTCTAAATAAAAGGTGACTCGAGAAAAGGGCATTCAGGCACACATTGATCGATGGTATTCTATACAAAAAATCCTTCACTTTCCTTTTACTTAGATGCCTTAGCAGCAGTGAAGCGGATTATGTGTTGAAGGAAATCTACGTATGCGTTTATGGAAATCACTTTAGAAAAAGAGCATTAGCATAGAAGGCCCTGCGACAAGGATTTTCTAGCCAACAATGAGGAAAGATGCTACCAACTTTGCCAACGATTTGCCAAAATCTCACGATAACCCGTAGAAACACTTAAATAAATTTTTAGTCCATGGCCCTTTTGTATATAGGGCATTGATATTTTGGGACTATTTCCTTGGCTATCGGACAACTTAAATTTTTTGTTGTTGTGTGCGACTATTTTACCAAATAAGTTAAAGTCAAACCTACAGCCACAATAACCGCTAGAACTATGGAGAACTTTATTTGGAAATTTATCATGTGTCAACTTGGCATACCCAACGTTATTGTAGTAGATAATGAAAAATAATTGTCGGCTAATAAATTAAAGGATTTTTGCACGAGATTCCATATTAACCTTGTACACAATTCGGTGGCACATCCACAATTTAACGGTCAACTAGAAGCTATGAACCAAAACATACATCATCCACTCAAAAGGCGTATGGGTAGAAGAAACACTTGGGATATTGTGGGCCATAAGAACCATAGAATGTCAAGCAATTGGAGCCACACCATTTATCATAGTATACAAACATGAAGCCATTATTCTAGTGAAACTTGAGGTTCGCAACATCCGAATGACCTTTACAGATCCAACACTAAATGAATCCTCTCTCAGGGCAAATTTGGATTTATTCGAAGAGAGTAAAGAAGATGCCGTTGTAAGCATGGAGATCAGATCATAGCAAGTATCCAGGTAATACAACAGAAGAGTGAAACACAGACAATTTCATGTGGCTAACCTAGTCTTAAGAAATTGTGAGGCGAGTTGACCTGCAGGACCTGCAGGAGAAAGAAAAAAGCTATCTCCAAATTGGAAAGGACCATATCACATTGCAAAAATGATAGGCTTCGGAGCCTATCGACTGATGGACATAACAAGAAAATATTTACCTAACACATGGAATGCCATCCATCTCAAGAGATACTATGTATAAGCACTTTTTTCTTACAATAAAGTTTAATGAAATTTCTATGTCAAAAGCTTCCCATCGACCTCTCACTGTCCTATCGATCTCTCACGGTCCCATCGACCTCTCACAGTCCTTTAGACCTCTCACGGTTCCATCGACCTCCACAGTCCCTTAAACCTCTCACGGCCCTATTGATCTCTCGTAATTTTTTAACCTTTCATGATCCCTATAGACCTCTCACGGTCGATCTTTTAGGATCTAAACTTCACATAATTCAAACATTTGAGATAAATTCAATACTTGTTTCTTTCAGAAAAATCACCTTAATTTCATTACTAATGATAGTTACAATAAAAAAAAACAAACTAGGTTTTTGTTATAAAAATCCTAACAAAAAGTAGCTGGATCCCCCTGCTCACCATTCTCATTTTTAGATTCATCCGTGGAAAGAGCAATAAAGACAGAGTCTACGACACGCCCCTTCTCCCCTTACTGTTGTGATGGCATCAATACGTCAAAGTCTTGGGGTGGGGTAATCAGTTGTGAAAACTTAATATCTCTTAAATCCAATGAACCCTTCAGAAGCTACACACCATACAAAGCACTTTGGTGATGCTTACCTCTGCAAGCTATCATCTGGTCAAGGAAGGAATCTTTTTGAGCTGAAAACTCCCTTCGAAGGCAAGCCTCTGCACCCATCACCTGCCTCTTTACCTTGGAGATCTTGACCATTGCAGACATTAGCTTAGAATCACACGTTGCATAAACTTATCGAGACTCCTCTAAATCCTTGAGAGTTTTTCCATTTCAGTGTTCACTGATTCCAACCTTGTTTTCATCTCCTCGGAGTCCACTTTTAATTTGGTAGATTCTTCTTAAGCTTTTTTAGCATAATCCTCAGCTACTCCTTTCTCTTTTGTCAGCTCATTTGCTTTTATCTCCAACGCACTCACCTTGGCTTTGCTCGCTACCGCCTCCTTGCGAGCATTATAATGAGCTATAGATATATCTCACATTTGATGGGTGATCACCACTTGGGCATGCAGGGCCTGTACCAGATAAAAGTTAGACAAATACGTATGAGTAGAGATATCATAATCAAAGGTAACTATAATTTTACCTTTACTATAAAAGCAAGAGTACATTCCAGATTAGCAATCGGGTTCTTGACGGCTAGGTACTTTATATCAATTGGTGAAACAACCCTATTTCCCCACCTACATGCTATCATGCCATTACTCAGTATAGCATTACTGAGTGCAAGATTATTTTGCCAAGGATAAAGATCTAGAACCCTAGGAGAAGACGTGAGGGTCACGATAGCCAAAGCTGGATGGCAAGCAAATACCCCAACACACAGGGTAGTTTTTGTTTGGCTAAAAATAACAGTAGTTGCCTCAACCATCGCAGTTAGGTCTGTCAAAATCACCCTCACTTCTGTTGTACTTATAGAAGTAGGCTCTACAGTTGCCCTCCTCTGTGTCAGTTGCTTTTTTTGGTTTTCTCCTATCTTTCTTTTCCCTTTCCACTTTTCTTGGGCTACTGCAGCTCTACTCACGGGCAACCAATGCAGCACGAGTTACAAGATCTATACCTACAACAGAAGATAGTGAATTAAGTTAGGAAATACTAAGTTTTCTATAATACATATCGCTGGAACGTACACTCTCCAAGTGATGCAACTGCCACACTCGTAGCTCTTTCTATTGTTTTCGCTAGCGTTTGCTATCCCTCTACATTCGCCCCTTTCGTCTCAGGTAATCTAGAGATACCTTCCCCATATTATGGTGACCTAAGTATGGTAATCGCCTGTTATGGTGATCCCGAAGAAGATTGAACCTTTACACTATGGAAGTCATATTAGAATATAAAATATACCTTAGGAGTACATTAAGCAGAGTACCTCACCTTTTATTATCAAACATCTTTTACTTCTTCGTCCGGTGGGGCGATCACCCTCCTCCGATAGATTGGCAAGATTGACTCCCAAGTAGTACTCTTGGAATTTTCTTGCAATCAAGCTGTCTTTACATCTAAATTGGTGACCATAAAAATATTTCTTTTATTCCTACTCTGCTGTATTTATGTCGACCTTCAAATTACTCATTAGCGAGCAAGAATTTCATTCCATAAGGAAGCCCTATTCTTCAGCAGACCGCTTCCATCTGAAGAAAATTGCATATTGGCTACGTGGGAATTGGATGGGATATCTATGATCATTCTCTTAGTGGCTGACTATAGATAGTACTAGCACTTATTTTGCCTCTTCAATGAAAACAGATGTCTAGTAACTTCCATTGATGGGTCCCAACCTTTTTCTTTATAAGTCAGGAAATATGTTACCAGCATCGCCCATGCGTTCGATTTTAATTGGTTGGGAGATATCCCATACCAATTTAAAACCTCACAGAAAAATGGCTGCAAAGGAAGGTGAAACTCACCTCTAAAGATATATAAGTAAAAGGGTACACTATTTCTTTCTACCCTTGTCGCGGGCTACCTAAAAATTAGGTTCGATATTTCAAACTGCCTAAAATCAAAACCATAATCTATTAATATATCTTTCATGATAGCCATATTGATCGCCTCGATATATCAGTCTGCCACACTGGTGTCTATTTATACTGACCCCAGTTGTGCTCCCTCTCCTTCCCTTTGACCTCTTTCAATTGGACCTCGGCCCTATTCTTCATTTACTCTCTCTGTTCCATTCACCTTTGCATCTCTTCTTGCACTTCTCCTTCTTCCACCACGATGTAGGGACGTTCGTTACCCTTATCAATTTGAATGTTCTCTATTACGAATAATTGCCTCCCATTTCTCTATCGTTTCCCTTGAGATTTCTTTTTCTTCCCACCGATTTTGGTAGAAATCGAGTCTTTCGCATACCCTAACACCTCACAACTCAAACAAAAAACTTTCCCTTCAAAAAAGCAATAAAGAATAAGATTCTTACCCAAAAAATGTGCCCTTGACTAGACTTGACCTTCGCTAGAAACAATGGAGGCATCGAATGCAAGTTAATTTACAGTAAATCTTTTTTTATTTTTTCACTACTATAAAATTTCTCTTTTAGGGTTATTTATAAGGGAGGACCTGCCATTTCACGAGAAGCCGTGTACGATCTACAGCCATTGCCACATGTCTTGTTTTTCTTGTTCTACATTTAATGCATGGTACAACAATTAAAATTAAAAAAAAACTTGCCTTTTTTCTGCTCGCCATTCATATGGCGACCTTACTATTAGTCTGCTAGTATTCCTAGATCCCCATATCAGGTAAAACCAACCGTGTGTAACATTGGTATTTCTTCCTCAAATTGGTCTTTACTTGACATTGTTAAGGCGACCTACATTATCTCAGCTCGCTAATTTCTTAGTAATATTATTTTTAGTCTATGAACAGTCACTTTATAACCGCCCACAGCCCTAAGAGGCAATTGTTATATCCCCTCAACAACTCTATCACCAAATCTAACTTCGATAAGGAATAAGTCCTGAAGGATAGTTGGATAACTTTAGACTCCATAAGTTTGATAGTCATGTAATCTCTACTCGCCTAGAGTTTCAAAACAGGCAAAACTCCTATCAAGGCCTATATAAAAAGGTGGTATCAACACTTATAAAGTATGAGCTCTTACAATTCTCTTATTCTCTCTTCGTTCTTCGATCATAGTATCTTTATTGATTTAAGCATCGAAGTGTCTCCCAGAAGCAAAACTTTGGGGCTCTCTCACCTTTACTATTTTGCAAGCTTATTCCTCAGCATCTCTATTATTGCATCAACAATAGTTTTTTTTTTTTTTTGCATTGCCTTATTAGCTCTTAAACATTAACCTTATTTTTTCTTCTAATGTATCAATTACCTTTAAGTTGTAAAATTATAATATATTTACATGCATTCATGATATAATTCTAATATATTTACATGTTGAATATTAGAATTCATTGAATCCACTTTTTAATACCAATTTTTATAATATACCATGCTCTGAATAATTAATGTTAAGTTTATATAATTTTTCTAATAAATATTGATATTAATATATTGTAGATATTTAAAGGCGCCTGGGTTTTAAAATGGTTAATTTTCTTTTATTTTTTGTTGCCAAAGATGTCTTGTATCTCTAATTCTTGATTTAGATATTTGTGAAGAGTAGTGGAAAGACAAATTTGAAGAAATGAAACTGGTGAAGGAGTTGAAAAATGAATTCTAGAAGAATTAGTGAGAGGATTAAATTAAAAATTCTAAAAATATAAAAATTTTGAGGGAAAGATTAAATTGGAAAATTAATATATAAAAATCTAAAATGAATGAGTTCAATTGAAAGGAGAAATAATGGGTAAGGATAATTGAAGAATTAGAGTGATTAAAAAGTGAAATTAATGTTTCAATTGAAAAATAGACAATATAGGTACCAAATTGAAAATAGTCCAAAAGTTTGAAAATTTTAATTAGAGGATTAATTAATGAAATTAAAAAAGAAGAGTCAAAATGAGCGAAATTATGACGTCAAATGAGTGCAATTGAAGATCAATTAAAGAAATTGAAGTGGTAGGATGATGGAATTAAGAAATGGATCTAAATTGAACATAGTCCAAAAATTGGAGAAACCAAATTGGAAGACTTATTCATAGAATAAAAAAAAAGTCAAATTGATGAAATTAAAGTATTAAAGGAGTATAATTAATAGAAAGACCAAATTTAAGATAGTTGAAAGTTGGGAAAAATAAAATGGAAGGTTAATTGGTAAAATCATAAAAGGGAGACCAAAATGACTAAGTGGGATAGTAAAAGATGTAATTGGAGAAGCAATTATGGGAAATAAGATAGAAGATGTTGGAATTAAAGCTAATTAAGGAAAAATGATGATGACCAAATTGGAGAAATTATAGTGTTGGAGAATTTTAATTGGAAACCTAATTGAAAGGGTAATAATAAGGGTAAAAGATATTCACGAAATTAAAGACCTAACTGGAAAACTTTTAAACTAAGGACTGTGAATTTCCTAAATAAAGACCTTGTTGTGTGGATAATTTTAAAATAAATAAGGGATGGCGTGGAAATTATGCATAGGTAAATTGCAAAAAAAACTTAATAATGAAGAGCAAATAAGGAAGGAAAATTGCAATCTTGTGAATAGGATATGAAAATCTAGAGGATACGCTCTAATTAGGTTACTAGGTGTCAACAATAGGCCAATGGGGCTAGGACAACACATGAATTGACAAGGAAGAGGCTAGCCTAAGGAGGTTAGAAGCTAAAGGAGAAAAATGAACATATAAGGTTAAAGAAAGTTTTGGCCAAGAGGTTTAACACTATTTTTTCTCATTCACTCACCCTTTCTTTAAGCAAAATTTCCCAACTAGAAAAAAGAAAGAGAAAATAAAAAATAAGGAGTGATTTTCTAGTTTCTAATTATCTTATATTTACTACCTAGATTGGTAGCTTTTTTTATTCCTTTCTAGGCTTTAGTTAATGTTATGAGCTTCCTCCATTTTTTTATTTCTCTAAAAGTTTTTTATTCTAAAAACATTTTAAAGTTATTGTCATTTTTATTTTTGTAGCCTTTTTTTAAGACTAAAGTCATTCTTGTTCATGCATTAACACTCTATACATGTATGCATTTTTGTGCCTTGTCAAATGTCTATTATGGTTTTCTTCTCTATAAAGATGATGTTGTGTTTGTAATGATTCTTGGGTATGAAAATGTTATAACCTTGACAATCTTCAATTGTCTAAGGTTTCACATCCTTGTTTCCAACCTTCGTATCTAAAGGAAGTCTTGTCTTTCAAATCAAACAATTTGGAAAAAGAATTATTAAACAATCAAGAATTACATGATACTAGTATGCAATGAAAAAAAACAACAAGATTACAAGTCGAATTCCTTTAAGATCATCGAATCATGTTTACACATGATTACAAAAATTTCTGCCAAATAAGGTCTTCAAAACCCAAGATCATACATCCTCAATGAACTCATAAACTCGAAGGAGAAATGCCATAAGAAAATCCACCAAGAAAGATCACTTCTAAGCTCTTCCGAGATAACAAGTGTTCCAAGTGCAATGCTTTTAATGATAATTCACAGAGAGGGCAATAAGAACTTTCTCAAGGTCTGAGGTTTCTCTAGTTTTAGCTAAAAGATCTTAGGAACTTAAACAAGAGTTATAGATGCTCGATTTCTTTCAATAATAAATTAAGAACAATTTTTGATCGATCAAGAAATGAAAAACAATAATAAAGGAAAACAAGATAAAGTGGCATCAAGGTTCAAACCAACTTTCTATTTCCTTATTATAGCATTAATGGCATCATGACATGTTGCAATTTGTAGAAAGTAACTAGAGGTTCAATGGGACAATCCACTAATGGCTTGATGGCATTCTAATGCCTAGAGGAAACCACCATAAGGGTAGTAACCCATTCAAATCGACAGTTTTGTTTGAGCTAATTTCCTAGGTTTAGGAATTTTATTCTTACTAGGACTTTATCTTTCACACTTAATATGATTAACTAAAATAAGATATAATTTAACATTTGAGTTCATTTTGAATTCTAAATTTTTTAGATTTGATGAGATTAAATCAAGATAATATCCGATTTAAATTTAAATTTTGAATTCATTTTAAATTCTTGACATTTGAAATATTAATGAGATTAAATCAAGGTAATATTAATTTAAAACTAAAAAATCCTAGCTAAAAGCTATATTAGCGTAATTTAGGAAATTATCCTATATAGAGTTTATCTCCAATTAAACTTTTTTTATCACTAAACCATTATTATCTGATTTAGATAATTTCTTAAAATGTTTAAAACAAGATTGGATAATGTCTTAATTTAGATGGTTAATCCTAATTAGATTAGGGTATGTCCTAATGACATTACGATAAAGATTAACCGTGAAAGAAAATTATTTTCTTAATTAAATTAAGACAAGATCAATTACCTATTCTGATTAGTAACTTTATATTATGACATTTAATTATATGTTCATAATTATTATGAATGTATAGGATGTTTATGGACTTAGACCTATGTAGATGTTTAGTTAATTGTTCATGGATGTTTAATTTTTAAATAAGGTTAGTGTACCTTCCCTTATCTCTATTTTATAAAGCTGCAAAATTTTTTTATCTAACTCCCCCTGCATGTAACTTGAGGTTTCTTTATATTTAATGTAATTAGATCACATAAAGTTTAAAATTAGGATTAGATTAGAAAATTTTGTAACCTAGAGATGGAGATCCAATCAAAGGCATAATGAATCCTAAGAGATTATACTAAAGCTTACAATGACATTTTATGTAATCGCATAGGAATTGAACAACCAAATTCTTTTGATGGCTTAAGGAAATTGCATTAGTAAAGTCCATGTTAGTGTATGCCCTTGAACTAATTGAATTGGGATATGAGATACATTGTTAAATAATCATATACTTGTTACTAAATTAAAGTAACTTAGGCTTTCCTTCATGTTAGTGGTGTGATTGACACTCATGTAAACACTAATTGGATAAAGCCTTTAAAACACAATGACTTTGCAAAAACAGTAATGAGTTGTGATGATGAGATCCTTATGCATTAAAGCTGTGTTTCTAAAAATTTTCCTAGTCATTATATTATCAAGAAGGGACATTGACAATGCACAAAGACTAATATAGCTAATCCTCTATGCATTGGATGCATACAACCCTTTAATCTCATAGAAGGTGAAGGATAAAAGATACTTCGGGATAGCATATGAGTGCTTGTTTTATGTAAACAAGTTCATTAAACATGGTTAGAATAAAAACTCCATTTTGTATAAATCACTCAAGTGTTTATGGAAAATGTTTACATGTTCTAGTCATGTATAATAGTCCTCGGACTTGAGATATCAGGTGATCTTGTATATGGAGTGTCATACTTAGATTTATCTGAAACAGGTCCATAATAGATGGACACTTAATGTAGGGGACGTTAGGTATGACATAAAGCATATGGAGCATTAATGAGTGTTCAAAAGATTCACTACTCTGAATGATATTGGAGACATATTTGGAATGATCTCGGCTCTATTTAATTGGATTAAGTCTCTGGGCAAAACATAGTGGACTATAAGGAATAATTCTTTGAGAGCTCATTATCATTTACCATGAGTTGCAGGATCTAACATGGATAGGGATATGATTAGACACTATACCATGCTCATTTGTTATCTTGTATATCTGGTGAAGGTATCGTATTACACTAATAGGCTAGTTATTAAAAAGTTTTAAAGAAGCCATACTTCTATCAACATTTAGGTGGTCATGACGAGTTACCAAACCCTACTCATGATTTATAACTATGAATAGTAAGTTATGTGTTTAAACATAGATTATTATTTTTATTCATTGCCAACATGTTAAGAACCTAATGGGTTACACACAATAAGACAAAATTGTTGAATTGAATTTGGTATTTAATTAAGTTGGACTTAATTAAATAAAATATAAGCTAAGGAGGACTTAATTGAATGAGTTCATTTAAGAATAATTTAAGACATAAATTAAATTTGCAAAATGTAGTTAGAGATATCTTAATAAGGCAATAAAGATAAGAATGCCTTATCGAGATAATGTCTATTTGTAAACATGATTTTCAGGATAATATTAAACAAGTCCAAATAATTTTATTTGGAAAATTACATAAATTATTTGATAATTATTTAATTAATTATTTAATATTATTTACATGAAGGAAAAATTATTTTACTTATATATGAAAATTTATTAAATTATCTAACATGTAAACTAGGGATTATGTTAAAGACTTTGGTTATGAACTACTCCAAGTTGGACTTGTTAGTGGGCTAGGCACATGTGTTGCCTTCATTCGTGTGCTAATAGGCTAAAATATTAATATGTTACTATTTAAGCCTACTATTGACAAGTTAATTAAAATAGTTTTAATTAGGCTCCAAGAAACATTCCAAGTTTGCGCCACCTGTAGGGCTTACTTAATAGGTATTGTTCATTCATTAAATAGCTCAGCCTAGTCTAAGAGGTCTATATATACAACATTAAGTCTTTTTGGGACTAAGTAAGCTATCAGGGAACACTAGGCAAAGAACCCTAGATCTTCCTAAATGCCTAATTTGCCAAACTTCAGTTTTTTTAGAGCCTCTTTGCGTCAATTAACATTCTTAGATATCTTAAAGTGTTTTTTTATCACAACGAAAGTTGAAAATTAGTTTTTTTTTATTTTAGTGGAATCAACCAGGATCAAGCTTATGATTTTTTGATCCATTTATTGGCATCTATGAAAAATAGATAGTTCTTTTTAAGGCTGTTTTTCTTTCTCTTTAGCTCAATAGGTAAGGGAAACATTTTTGGATGACATAAGATCAATTTGGTTGAGGCTTAATAAGCCTTCTGGCTAGCATTGGTAAACCACGAGGCCTAAAGAAGGTTCAACTACTGTCTATGTGGATTATCATTGGAGCAAAACACTTGTACTGCTTGTGATTTTGGATTGCCTTTTAAAAAGCTTGGCTGCCAATTTTAAATTTGGAAAAACTAAGATTACGATATATTTGAGTTAGGTAATCTTTAAACATATAATTGTTTAAAGTATGATTTAATTTAGATTCATTTACCACATGTAAAACCCTCCTTTAGAGATCCATAGAGAAATCCATCTTATCTATGTTTACTTGTTTCTGCTAATATATATTGGTATTTTATGAGTTTTTGAATACTATATTTGCATGAGGCTAGACTTCATCGAGAATAGGATTCCCAATAATCCATAATCATTTAAATAGAAAGCATGATAGTAGATTTATGTTATTGATAATATTGTCATCTATTTAAGTTTTGAATTGATCCTAGTTTTGATATAACAAAAACTTAAGTTCAATTAATTTGAGTATAAATGTTTTTAACTTAGTATTCTTGTTTAAATCTTTTAAATGTAGTGTTTTCCCTTAAATCATTTTGAAAATACTTTGGAAATTACTAAAATTCTTTAGATTCTTTAGTTTTCTTAAGAATAGATGCTTTTAAATCTACATTTATGTATAAATCACTTTTGAAACAATTTAACACCCTTTGAAAGCAACGAAAATAGTTTTTGTAAGGTTTTTTAAGCAAGATATCGATAGTTGTGTTGATAACAATTTTCCATTAGCTACTGATTTTTGAAAGGATAAGAAAGTATCCATAGTTAAAGAGAAAGTATCAATACTTCAAGAGAAAATATCAATATATTATCTTCCAATGGTAAAATTTTTGAAGGATTATAAAGGCAAGTATTGATACGTTAAGTTAAAGTATTGATAGTTCAACGTGAGAAAGAATATAAAGATAATTTTATCAAGCATTTAGTGGCTCTTTCCCATCCAAATCACTTTCTAATGATCGTAATTCATTCCCAAGTTATAAAAGAGAATCTTTAACACCTCCAAATGCAAAAAACACAAGAAAGAAACATTAAAGCTACCTCATTCATCTTTCTCAAGTTTTTAAAGATTAAAAGGATACTATAAATTGATAGTTTTCTTTTTAATGAACTCTTATGAAATGAACATCCATCTAAATTTGGTCTTGATAAATCTTGACTTTGTTATATGAACTTTTTTAAGACAAATTTTAGTAGTGCCACCCTATTTGTGCCTCTAAATTCATTTTTTCATCTCATTCTAATAAGTCTCGAATAGTAATCACTGGTCAAAAGAAAAAGTTTGAACATCATATTGAAGATAGCATATCAAATATCCTTGATATTAGAAAATTCATGGTTAAAATTGTTTTGGAATTGTCATAGATTTTGATCAAATAGACTTTTTCCAAGGTCAAAATGAAAAGGTGATTTTATTTCATAAATCTTGGAATTTTGACAGATTATGATACTTTTCATTATTTCAATAGAAGTTTGTGTATATGCCTTGAGCATATGTTTTTCCAATTGCATAAATTATATCATTGAATCAATGAACATTAATTTGATATTTGTTATTTGATGACTTTTCAAGAAAGATTGAATAATTCTCTGAATAAATCTACTATCTTCTCATGTGATCCTATGTTAGATAGGTGAATAAGGCTTTGAAAAAGCTTCAATGGAGATATTCAAAGCATTCATAAACCTATCACCTTCTTACGTGATCCTATGGTAAGGTAGGTGAAAGAGGCTTTAAAAAAGCTTCAATGGAGATATTTGAAGCATTTAAAAAATTTCATTTATAAAAATGTTTGTAAAGCTTCAATGGTGATATTTGAAGCATTTAGAAAAAACTTCAATGGTGATATTCGAAGCATTCATTGGTTTTTATTAAGAAAATGTTTAAAGATTCAATAGCGATATTCAAAGCATTTAGAGGCTTTCATTAAGAAAATGTTTTGAAAACTCAAATAGTGATATTCAAAGCATCCATAAAGGTTTTTAAAACTCTTTAAGGTAATCTTGTTCAATTAAATAAAAAGATAGGCGAAGTTTATGTTAGAACCAAATCCTTTGTGATTATTGAATGCTTCTATGCTAAAGGTGCACAGAAGGAATATATTTATTTGTTATTGGTCAGCTTCACTTGGTTAAAAACTAATGAAGCATGATGCCCAACTTTATCTGATTAAGCAAATGAATTAGTGAAGTTTATATTCGAACCAAATCCTTTGTGATCATCGGGACATTTCTATGCCAAAGATGTGTAGGAGGAATGGGTTTATTTATTACTAGTTAGCTTCACTTGGTTAGAAACCAATGAAGCATAATGTCTAACTTCATCTAATTAAGTAGAAGGATCGACAAAGTTTATGTTAGAACCAAATCCTTTGAACAGTAAGATACTTCTATGCTAAAAGTTTACAAGATGAATAGGTTCATTTGTTATTGGTCAGCTTCACTTGTTTAGAAACCAATGAAGCATGATGTCCAACTTTATCTGATTTAAGTAGAAGGATAAATGAAGTTATGTTAGAATAGAATCCTTTGTGATTATCGAGATGCTTCAATGCCAAAAGTGTATAAGAAGAATAGGTTCATTTAGTTAAAAACCAATAAAACATGACGTCTAACTTTGTCCAATTAAGTAGAAGGATTGATAAAGTTTATGTTAGGACTGAATTTATGATCATCGGGATACTTTATGCCAAAGGTATACAAGAGGAATAGGTTTATTTGTCATTGGTTAGTTTGATTTGGTTAGAAACCAATGAAGCATGATGTCTAACTTTATTTGTAAAAGGATCAACGCAGTTTATGTTAGAACTAAATATTACGTGATCACTAGGATGCTTCTATGCCAAAGGTGTACAGGAGGAATAGGTTTGTTTGTTATTGGTCAACTTCACTTGGTTGGGAACCAATAAAGCATGATGTCCAACTTCATCCGATTAAGCAAAAGGATCAGTGAAGTATATGTTAGAACCAAATCTTTTTGATCACCGAGATGCTTCTATGCCAAAGATGTATAGGAGGAATAGGTTCATTTGTTATTTGTTAGCTTCACTCAGAAACCAATAAAGCAAGATTTCTAACTTCATCTGATTAGGCAGAAGGATCGATGAAGTTTATGTTAGAACTAAATCCTTTGGGATCACTGAGATGCTTCTATGTCAAAAGGTGTACATGAGGAACAGGTTCATTTGTTATTGGTCAGCGTTACTTAGTTAGGAAGTAGTGAAGCCAAATGTCCTCTTTACACGATCCTGCGATAAAGTGGGTGAAGTAGGGTTTAAGTTAACTTCTTCCAGTTAAGCAAAAGGATCGATAGAGTTTTTATAGGGTTTTTAGTTGATATATGTATGCGAAAAAACTTTTTAAGAAAAAATTTGTAAGGCCCAAACAAAATTGTGTCTATTTGGTCTTTACCCTATTCCTAATTCTTAACAAAGGCCAAAGAGGGGCAGCTCTAGACACTTAATTTTGTTTGGGCCCTCTTTCTTGTCAGTCCAAAAATATCAGAGATATAAATTAGGCACTTGTTCCAGTGAAGGTAAATTTCCTTAAGGGAAATGTACATTTTCAAGACCTATTTAATTATGCTTAAATGACTGTAGTTACCCGAGACAAAATTAGTGCCATTTCAAGGGTTCAGAAGAGTAAATCTCAAACAAAAAAGTAAATATCGAGGTATAATAATTAGCTTTTAACTTTATACTTGTGAAATTTTGAAATTTTTTTCTTCAGATGTTATCAAGTTCAAATTTCCCATTTGTAGGAATTTTTTGAGGAATTTTTTTGTTAAATTTGGAAAGTTGACCATTGTATATTTTAATCAATACTAGTGTGGTATATATGATGATATGTAGTCTGAAAAAACATAAATATTCATCAAAAAATTCATATTAGCATTTGTTACCATGAGGTATGAAGTTGGCAATGTTGCCACTTATTTTTGAATTTTTATTATATTGAGAGGATTTTACTCGCAAATTTTTTCGGTGAAGACTTATTTTGTATCTTGAATTTTCTTTTTTACCATTCTTTAAATTAATATTTTGAATATTTAATTCATTTTATATAAGTTTTAATGTATTTTTTTAAAAATTTTTCTAGTTTTAAAATACAAGCTTTCCTTTATTTGTAAATTTTTTTGTGAAATTTTCTAGAGTTTTAAGCTTCAAAATTCTTTAAATATTTTCATTTAACCACCATTAAATTAGTTTTTCAAAATTCATTTTATTTTATAAGTTTTGCATTTTTTTCATAATTTTTCTGTTTTAGAAATACTCAATTTTCTACTTTGTAAACTTTTTGGTATGATTTTTCTGAGTTTATAATTTTTAAAATTCTTTAAATATTATTGTTAAATTCATATTAAATCAGTTTGTCAAAATTTATTTTATTTTATGAGTTTTGTATTTTTTTCATATATAACAATTTTCTTTAATAAAATTTTGTTCTCATAAAGTTTTACGAGTTTGAAATTTTAATGATTTTTTCTTGAATATTAAAATTTATTTTTTTTATTAGATGAAATTAAATTTATCATATGAAATTTTATTTCAATTACGTATTTTTTTTAGTTTTTACAATTTTATCCTTTTAAGTAATTTTTATGGTATAATTTATATAATATATATAAATATCTTCCAAAAATCTCTAGAATTGACGATGTCATGGATGACACAATCCATTAAAAGACAAAAATAATTAATTTAAATCAAATCAAAGAAAAAATCAAAAAAATAAATACAAAAGTAAAAATCCTAGAGTTTTCTAGGAACAATTGAGCGAAAGGTTGTTTCTTTAACCCTTGGCCAACTTTCATCCCCTATAAATATGGATTGATTTTTTTTATTTGTGAAGAAAAAATAAAGAAAAAACTTAAAATTTCAAGCTTTTCTAGGGTTAAATTCTTGTAAAATGCTTAATTTTTGTTTATTTCTTATTTGAATCTTCTTTTTAATGAGCCAAATGAATACATGTGCTCATAAATTTTGATTCATGCCAAAAGGTTAGGTATGATCTCTATGATTAACGTTTTTTATTTTGTTTGTTTTAGTTAACTTTTATTAGAAATAATTTGATTTTCTTTGAGATTATTTGTGTTTGTTGATATGTATATTGTTATTGTTATGTATTCATGGTTATTATTTTTTTTAATATTTTCATGCTGTTTTCTATTGATTTATTCATTATTTTTTTGGTTTTTACACTTATCATGCTTGGTAAAAATTCTAACATGTATACATGTTACTATTTATGAAAACATGTGATGAAAAAAATTATTTTGCTAAAAAAACATGCTGGCTGAATAATATAAGGATAATTTTGTGATGCTTTAATTTTATTTATCTTATTTTGTAAATATAGAAATCTTAGAGACTAATTACAAAAATTGCAAAATTTTTTCTATGGTTATTCAAGCTTGGTTGATTGCTTGTAGATAGCCTTGGAAGTTTTTTTTTTTTTTGCTTAGTTTAACATTTTTGGATGTGCTTACGTATTTTATACCATTTTGGGGTCATTTTGTAAGTATAGAAAATATAGGGACTAATTTGCAAAATGTGAAAAAATTGCTTTATGGCCATAGGTGTTTAGTTGAATCATTTTCATGATTGTTGCTGTGGTTTTTATGATTTTTCATGATCCGTTTTGTGTTAATATATGATTTTCTATTATGTAGGGACAACTGTGAAAATGGTCAATTGCTTGTATATATTTGTGAAAGAGTTTTCATGTTTATTTTGATATGTATGAATATGTTTTATGCATTTTCCATCATTTTGTGGCTATTTTATAATTTTAAAAAGTTTAAGAGTTTATTTGCAAAATTGCAAAGGTTTTTGTTATAAGGCCATAGGTACTTCGCCAAATTTGTTTTATGATCTTGGATCTGATTCCCATAATGTTTTGTGATCAATTTCGTGTTTAATTATGATTTTATTTTGTATAGGGACTAAATTGTAAAGTTTAGGGACCATTTTGAAAAACTTTGCATTTTAGACTTAATATGATATTTTTGATATTTTAAACTTATTTCTAACATTCATATAGTCTTCCATAAAGGTGTAGAAATTATTAAAACTTTTCATATTCTTTTGGTTTTTTGTTAGGGTATGAAATGCAATTTTGAAAAGTTCAAGGACTTATTAGTAATTTTTGTATTTTAGGTCTATCTTAATGTTTAAGTTACCCATGGAAGGTATAATAGTCATTTCAAATTATTTTCCTATCATCTAGGTTACCGAAATACTTATAGGTTGAAGGTATACCTTAGGGGTATTTTAATAATTTTTTTATAATCGAGTCCGTTGTGATCATTGGGATACTTATAGGTCAAAGATGTGTAGTAGGAGTAGGTTTATTTGTTCATGATGTCATCCAGCCCTTTAGGTTACCAGGATATGTATATATTAAATTTTTTTATAGAGTTATAGAGTCTTTTAGGCTTACCGGGATATTTTTATGTCAAAAGTAGACCTTAAGGATATTTTAGTAATTAATTTTAGAACCAAGTCCTATATTATCATTGGGATACTTAGATGTCAAAGGTGTATAGTAGGAATAGGTTCATTTGTCTATAAAGCTTTGAAATCTTCTAGGGTACTGAGATACTTCTATGTCAAAGGTATTCTTTACTGACATTTTATTAATTTTTTTTTTACCAAGTCTTTTAGGGTCACCAGGATGCTTTTAAGTCGAAAGTGTACTTTATGGGACATGTTGGTCAATTTGACAACATTTAAGTCTTTACGGTTGAGTTTAGTAATTTTGTCTAAATCGAGTCTTAGGATAATATTTTAAATATTATTAATAAAATTAGAATTTTTAAAAATTAAGGTAATGTCTCCTATGTTAAAATAGTATGTAAAATTTCTCCTAGAATACGAGATGGGTCCATGGATTATTTTAAAAACGGTATATCCTTTTTAAATAGAAAGTCAGTATTTTTTAATTTTTGCAAAAATAAAACCTTTTATATTCCACTAGCTTTCTAGCAAGGTACAAAAGATATTTTGATTTTTAAAACCTTTCGTATTCTACCAGTTCTCTAGCAGGCTATGATAAAGAATGATAAAAATTTTCGTATTCTCTTGGTTTTTTAGGAAGGTATGAAAGATATTTGATTTCTAAAAACATTAAAACCTGACTTTATCGGAAAAATAAATTTTGCTTGATAAAATATTATGTATGGAAATTATAATTAAATATTAAATATTGAAACCAAATAAAAATCAAAACTTAAATTAACATATGATTAATAAAGTACTGATTTCCAAACAAAATGAGAGGGTCGAAACTTACTTGTGATTGTAACCAACTCCCACAATCTTTCAAGCGATCTTTAGCACGATCACAGATCTCCAAATTTGTTTTATGGGTTTCAAAATCCTCAAAATGCAAACTCTTATAGGTGACCAATTTCACCTGGCTAAAATAAGATTGATGGCGACTCTAAAATAAATGGTCGTTTTGTAACGACTATTTAAAGTTAAGTCGAGTGAGCAATTTATCTCGGTAACTCAATCCCCAGACACAGAAATAAAGAATAATAATGATGATTCGGGCCCATAAAATAAAAGAATAATGATAACTAAACATATATAGGAGTGATGGGTACACCTGCCATTTTAAGTTATGCTGGTCAATGTAGACACCTAATTTCGTTCGAGCTGTCCATCTTCGAAAGTCCCAAGTATCTGAGAACGAAAATGTAATGGCCACTCTGACGAAGGTCAACTTCCACCAGAGTGGTTTCACATTTTTGTAATTTTAATCAGTCATATGTAAATAACTGTATATACACAAAAAAATTTTGGAAATTACCTCTGTGAATGATCTCATGGTTAATTTTCTTACTTTTAGGAATTTCCTAAGATTTTTATGAAAAACTCAGGAAATTGGTGGTCGGATATTTTTATCGACATTGGTGTGGTTTTATGCCGATTTTTTCCTAAAAAAATCATAAATATTCAAGAAAATATATGTATTGGCATTTTCTACCATGAAGTGTAAAATTGTAAATTTTATAAATTAATTTTAAATTTTGTAGTCTTACGAGTATCATGCTCGTGAATTTTACTTTTGGTTCTTGTTAATCTATTTTTAAAATTTTACAAGTTCATTTTCTTCACCTTAGAAATTAATGTTTAGAATAATATGTGGTCTTAAATTTGTTTTACTTCAATGTCAATGAAATTTTGTAATTTTTTTTCAATATTAAAATATGAGTTTTTCTTTACTTGTAAAATTTTCGGCAAAATCCTCTCGAGTTTCAAACATCAAAATTCATCCAATATTATTGTTTGATTCACGTTAAATTAGTTTTGGAAAATTCATTTATTTTCATGAATTTTGAATTTTTTTCTTGAAATGCCTCTGGTTTCTGAAGTACGGAATTCTCTACTCTGTTAATGTTTTAAGGGTGATTTTTCTTAGTTTATGATTTTTAAAATTCATCAAATATTATTATTTGATTCACCTTAATTTAGATTTAAAAAATTCATTCATTTTTATGAGTTTTGATTTTTTTCTTGAACTTTCTTCGTTTCTAAAAAATTGAGTTTTCTATTCTATAGACACCTAATTTCATCCGGGCCCCCCCTTTTTTATATATAATATTATTAGTAAGTTCATATTAAATCATTCTTGAAATTTTATGAGTTTAAATTTTTATTGTTTTTTTT
>JBBYHO010000006.1:286984-297539 GCA_038382025.1 Adansonia gregorii
TCAAAGTTTTCCTTCTCAACCTGAATCGACGGGAAAAAATGGGAAGAGAAAAAGAGAAAGAAAATCCATCAGAGAAAGCCCTAAGTCTCCTTCGAACTCGACTCTGTAACCCTAATTTCGTCTTCAAATCCCTCTCTGATTCTCCTGACAGCAACTACAGGTCTGCTTTTCTCTTTCAATTTCTCAGCTTCCATTTCGGGAAATGCTCGCTAAATTATTAATAATAATAAAAATACTTTTTTTTCTTAATTTCCTTTACTTGTTCTTTTGTTTCGTTTCTTTGGCAGTAAATTAAAGTTTATAATATCGAGTTCAGTTACGTAAGCATGCAATAATTCGATTCTGCTTCTTGGTCCACGCGGGTCGGGGAAAGTCGCGGTATGCTATCATCTTCGATTAAGCCTTTTTTTTTGTGTGCTTTTTTTTCTTGTAGAATATCAATTTTAAAAAATATGTTTGTATTTTTTTTGAATTTTTCTTGTGTTGTTAGGTTTTGGAACTTGTTCTCAGCGATCTGTTACAACAATATCCTGAAGTAATAACTGTGGTATGGCTATGCTCCTTAATTTCTAAGTTTACTTGGTGTAGTTTGTTAGAAAATGAGGAAATAGATTCTGAAGGTTTTGATATGAAATGGTTTTGGTTCAGGTATTGTTTGGAATGTGAACATCATTGATTTTGCTTGTTAATGAAACCAATCCTCTCATTTTTTTGAGGAAAAGGGGGAAGGAGAGAATTTTGTGTTAGGTTGAGTGGAAGTCTTTTGTTTACCTGCTGCCTGAACCATATATATCATTCTAGGATTTTCATCTCCTTGAACAATGTTTCCAATTGTGATAGTATTATGCTTGTGTGATTCTATATAAAAAAAAGTGTGAACTCATTGACCACTTGCTACATTGGCAATGTGGGTGAGTTTTTTTTTTGAAGAGATAAGTATGCAGGTACATTTTAGTGTAAAAGTGGGTAGTTTTTATAACTTTTTAAATAATGATTTTAAAAGGCATATATATATATATATATATTCTTTTTTGTTGTATTTCAATTTTGAGTTTTTGGTAATCTCTTTGATTTGTGTCACTTTACTCATGACACCAAACTTAGTTAGGGATTTTAATAATATATGCTACTTATAAAGCCAGTAACTGATTACGTTGCTTCAACTCTTCATTTTTCTTGAAGTACCCATGTTTAACATTTGTATCTGATTCTTATCCAAACATCGGTATGAAGATATTATCCTTTAAAGATTTTTCAAATACATGAAAATTTTGAAAAAAATTGAAAATACTCGTGTCGAACGTATATCGATGTTCGATAGTCAAACCAAGTCCGAGTAACATAGTTGTCTGAGTTTGGTATCACGAGTTGAGCAACAGTAACTTAGTAAAATTACCAAAAAATCAATAAAGTTATAAAATAAAAAAATAAAATAAGAATAATTGTGTCTTTTACTGTTATATACATATTTAACAAAAATCACTTATTTGCTTTTAAAAAACCTATCCACTTTCATAAAAAAAAAAACTACCCACTTAAACTTATCCAACTCTTAAATAAACTACCTATTATTATTCATCTAATCCAACTTCCCATCTCCTAAAAAAATTATCCAATCTTTTTTAGTATCTCCTAAAAAAGTTACCCATTCGTTCCTTTTTTTTAAGTATCATTATTTTTTAAACCACATAATTTATTTTAAAAATATTTTTTCCACCGAATTGTGGATGTATCAAAATGTAGTAGTATAGATGCTATTGTTTAAACTTTTGATTGAGTTTGCTGTCATGGGTCAACGGCATCAACTTAGTGAATTGACAAAAAACTTAAGAGCAGTTATTATAAAAGAATTTTAAACTTAGCGGGTTAGTAATTTTAAATTTAGAGGTATATAACTATTTAACTTTAAAAGAAAACTTTTAAACTACCTAGTTTTTAGTTATTAAAAAGTAAACTACCCATTAAAAGAATTATGCTTTTTTCAATTATTATTGTTTCTTTTTCAAAACATATTTTTATTCTAGTGTAGTATCTATACTAATTATAATCTTTGAGTTGGTGTTACAAGACACATGATGTCACAGTAACTCAGTTAAAAAATAACATAAAAACCAAAATAGTCTATACTAATTAGAATGTTTGTGACTGAATTGGTGTCATGAGACGAGTGACACCAACTCATTTAAAAAAATTATATATTACTAGATATATGCACATCCACTATATGGGTGAAAAAAATATATTTTGGAAAAAAAATTATATATGGATAGTTTTTTGTTTTAAAGAAATGTGGGAATTTTTTTTAAAGAAAGGTGGATAGATTTTTAAGAAAGAAGGGTAGTTTTTTAAGGAGTGGGTATTTTTTTTGCAAAAACATTTAAAAATTAAAAGACATAAATAACCTTATTGTATTAGTATTTAGCTTACAATTTATTGGTTCTTTTGTATTTTCCTTGACTGAGTTGGTATTACTTCACTTTTGACGTTGAACTCAGTCGAGCTTTTTATTGTAGTATAGATTTTTGTTTTAGCATGCTTTAACGTCTTATAACAACACAATATTAATAGTTCATGGAAATTGTGCTCTCTAATTGTCTCTTGCTATTGGCTTGTTGATGCAGATTAGATTGAACGGCCTTTTGCATAGTGATGACAATTGTGCTCTAAAGGTGAATATCTCATAGTTTTTCTCTTATATTTTCTACCCTACTATTATATTGGATTACACAATCATGAGTTCTCAACCACTTAATTTTGCTTATTAAATCATTATGCACGTTGAGCATGTGATCTATGATATGGTCCTATAAAATGCTACTTGGTTTCATGCATAAAGTATACTTCTCATATGAACTAAAATTGTTTGTCAAATAAACTAGGTATTTTTTTATTATATATAGAATGGAGTAAATTGCACTTGTAGTTCCCAAAGTTTGAATCGCATATCGTGTTGGCCTATATAATTCAAAAGGTCAAATATTTACTTTCATCCTCATAATTGAAAGACCCCTACATCAATCTTTTCAACTCAATTGTTAATTGCCAACTGGCGAATGCTTTAGTCCACGTCTATAAAAATGATGCATTGGAGAAAAATCCCTAATTTTGTTTTGGACATGAAGGTTATTTTTTAAATTTTGTTGGACAATTTTGTGTTTATGCATAGATTTTTGGGTAGTAGAGAAGATTCCTACTGTAGAGCGATAAAAAATAAAGTTGTTTTAATCTGTAAAAGCTGTGATACCATGTTGAGAATAAGAAACAAGAGAGTTTCTTATTCTCTGTCACGTCTTTTATTATTTAAAACTGCTTAGGAATGACAGTGGATCGAATATCCTTTTTTTTTTTTTTGGTAATATCTGAATCCGCATAATTACCTTAAAATTCAAATCGCTTATTATCTGCATTAAATCCGCATGTCACTATCCAAATTTGAATTAAATAACATTATCTTTTAGATGTCCGAATCCACTAAAAATTTGAATTCAATAAGTTCTCTTAATAAAAACATAAAATCAAACCGAAATTAATTTTAACTCAAAGCCACTTGTAATTGGATTCTTATAAAACAATATTTAACGACTTAATCAGCATAAAAATGAGTCAATATCAAAACAAATAAAAGTCCTCAACTGGAAAAATTATTAATATTAGTGTGATTTAACTAAATTGATTAAGTCATGAAATATTGTTTTATAAAAGTACCATGCATCTTTACAATTTAAAGGTATTTAACATAATTAATTAATTATTATATTTTGTTTTGAAAGTTTTAAATTATAATTATATTTCATTAAACTTGATATAAATTAATTTTAGTGATATTATTTCAAAATAAAAGATTAGCTCATTTGGTAAGATGCTTAGTTGTTAACCTTGCAAGCCAAGATATTATTCTTTCTATGAGCATAAATTTTTGCATTTCACAAGAGCGGATTTGAATATTTGAATTCATTATCTACATGTGTAATGCGGATTCCGATAATGGATATTCGAGGGTTTATTTTCGCATCTGCCACGAATAATAAGTATAGTATCCAACTCCAAATATTATCCAAATTTGCAAAAAGCATATTGGATAATTGTGGATAACTGAATCTGCACTATCCATTGCCATCCCTCTAATAGCTTATATAATATATACATGATAAGTCCAAAATAGTCCTAAAACAAATGCAAAAAGTACAATATTAGGCCCTAATAATGGACATTGATTCTATTCCTAAAATGCCTCTGGCAACATCAGTCAATAATACAATAATTATTACTAAAAATCCTCTTGTCAAACACACCTGTCCATATCTATATAATAGTCTTGTCGCTCATTACATTATTCAATGTAGTTTTTTTTTAACAAACAATTTCTTCTTAGGCTCTTATTATGTTATGGAATCAAATATTTTGTCTCCAGATTTTCAGGCTAATTCCCTTTTGTATTTGTTGTGGTTACCTGTCTTTCAGGAAATAGCTCGACAATTGTGTATGGAGCATCAACTTTTGTTCTCAAAAGCGGTACTCTATATATATATATATATATATATATGTATTTGAGGTCACTATGATGCATTTCTAACTAATATATGTATTGATTATGAGATGATTTTTGTAGGCATCATTTGATGATAACTCCCAGTTTATCATAGCAATGTTAAGGTGAGGATGTTATAGTTGCTCACTTTTTGAAAAAATATATTTTAATAACATTTGAAACTGATAGCAACTAATGTTGTCAGGGAATGTGGATTAGCACATAAAACAATTATTTTTGTGCTTGACGAATTTGATTTATTCGCTCAGGTAAGGGTCTTCCATTTTTTCAATTTTGTAATGTCATGTCAAAGCTCCTTTTTAAAGGTTTTTTGGTCGTATATAACATATTAGTGATTTTATTGTGGGGAAAAGTTAGGTTTTGAATCTTTCATCAGGCAATTAAATAGTTTTTCTTTTCCCATTTGTTCTATACAGGGAAAACAAAGATTACTTTATAGCTTGCTAGATGCAATGCAGTCTGTGACATCACAAGCTGTTGTCATTGGTGTGAGCTGTCGACTGGTATGATTGAGGTGTTTTCTTTTATTTTGGGGGGGGGGGGATTTTCTTGTTTACAACACTTATGATAGTGAAAAATATTCATATCATTCTATGTGCTACATCTTGAAATTTTATCTCTTGATATTAGTGGTTCCATCTTCATGCGACCTTAGTTTTTAGTTGAATAAAATAATAAAATAATAAAATCTTGAATTACTTTAGAGTTATCTCTGTCTTATAAGTTTTTTAGGTGGTAGTTATCAACCCTTTTGGTTGATGCTGTCTGGTATGAGGATAGAATCTCATAGATCTTTCAAGCAACACTTGTATCATCACAGTTGAATTTCAATAAAACACTAAGAGGTAGAGCTCCCTTGGAGAATGCATTTTCTTGCCATTGTTTTTTTTTTCCTGTGATTTTTAATTAACAATCTCAAATAGCTTTAGTCAAGAGAGATTGGGGTAAGGTTGTGATAGAGGATGGGTGCCTGTAAGCCTAGGATGCATGAACAGGGACACACGACACAGGTATCACGTCCATGTGGAGTCACAAGAATTTTTGGAAATTAGGACACAGATACAATTATAAAATATACTGTTTATATAATAATATGCAATAAAAATGTAAAATTGTTACTTTTCAATAAAATATTAATGAAAAAAAAGTTTTTCAAGTTTTCAAAATCATTTTTGTATTTAAAACCTTGGATCTTAAAATATCCACTTGGCCAAATAGTTCAAACTCAAAACCTGAAGGGCTTTAAATTATCGTACTCTAAATTAATCAACAATTTCATACTTCTCATTTTGTACAACCCATGCCTTTCTCTCTCATTCTCAATGCATGTAAAATATTTACGTTGATACTTTGTTTTCTACTCCACTCTTTCTAGCATTTAACTTTACGTTCTTGTTGTTTCTTCCTCCGATTTTTTTTTTCTATATTAATTTCCAGTATGTGGACTTCATATTTGGGGAAAAAATGCAGAAAAACCTTCATGTGTGTTTAGGCTAGAGGTGTCCAAGGATTGGGCTGGGCCATGGCCTGATTTTTTAATATTTCTTGTATAAGCTTGAAAGCCTGAATTTACTGGTCATAATTAATAAGGGGTTAAAAAGTATTTTTATGTTAATAGTTAGATAGTTTTATAATTAAATTTATATGAAAATAATTTGTCTATTGTTAATCATAATTTGGACCGGGTTGGCTCGAATTAAAGGAAACCTTGTCCAAGGCCCAGCCTGAGCAGGTAGCTTGGCTCGTGGATAGGTCTAGTTTAGGAATGTCTACTGGTATCTTGACCATGTTTTGACCTTATGATATCTCCTTGCCTGTCTGACATGCATTCTGCCGTGTTCTCTTCAGCATGTGTCTGACAGACACTTCCTTGACAGAAATTTTCATGCTTCATAACTACAGGCTAGAAAATAACATATAATTGTCTTTAGCAATAATTTTTCTTTAAAGAAATGAAAATTTTCTTGAATAATTATCCTTAACGTTGGCACTATAAAATTTTAATTTAAAATGGAAAAGCGGCGGCCAGTTGGCGTATTACTAAGAGGCAGGAAACTGATAATATTCAAGAAGCTGATCTGGGATCAAAGGTCGGCAACTTTGATATGATTCATATTTGAAATTTTTTCTTTCGTGTAGCTATAAAGCCAAATATTGTGGATTGGAAAATGTCATGAAGATAGGCATTCAAATAAATGAAGATGTTTTGTTATGATTGCCAAAGAGTGAAGTAGGATTTAGAATCACTGAAGCTTGGAAGTGCACAATAGAATACAAGAGAATACTACTAAACCTGGGTGGTGCAAGCTTGTCTGGTTCAAAAATTATATCCCAGAATAATTTCTTTTCTTTTATGAGTGGTTGCTAATGGAAACTTCAATCTATGGATTTATTGATGGAAAGGTAGATCATTCAGACATCTCAAACTTTCTCTCGTACAATCACCTAGAATATTTGAATCATCTCTTTTTCATTTGCCTGTTAATTGCTAAAGTTTGGGAAGTCATGAGAAGGGACTGCGATATGATTCAATGGACTTCCTGAAGCCATGATTTCAATTGGTTCCCTATTCGTTGTTCTGGTGACAAATTAAATCATAGTATTAGGTAAAGCATTTCTTTGCCTTTTTTTTTGGTCGATAAGTTCCAAATTTCATCTGTTGTTGTTGTACCGCTTAGTTTACTCTAGTTAGGTTTCTCTTTTTCGAAGTTTTTATTTTGCTGGATTTTGAATAAAATTCTTTTACTTGCTGATAACTGCTGCCTGTCTTCTATGTATGGATTAAGTGCATAAACATGCAATTTTTGTATTATTATGAATTTTTTTTAACTTCTCTAGAGCTCTAAAAATTTATTCCATGCAATGTAGGATGTTGACCAGCTTCTTGAAAAAAGAGTGAGATCTCGTTTTTCTCACAGAAAGCTGCTGTTCCTTTAACCATCTGAAGATACAGAAAGGTGGTTTTCTTATTGCATGACTATGTTGATCATTGTGACTTATGTTTAAGAAAGGAAAACCTTGTCTGATGCCCACTTTGGCTTTGCAGATTCATAGAGAATATTTTATCATTGCCTGTGGATTCAAGCCTTCCCCACAACTACACTGTTGAATTTAATGGAAGGCTAAAAGTATCCTATCCTTGAAACTTCCTCTCAATCGGATGATTGATAACAGTTATTTATAGCCATTTAGAGGAAAGGGGGGAGGTGAGCTTCCTGCTTGAGTAGAGTTTTAAGGATTATCAAAAACTGTGTTTTAAGAGTTTTCAAATAACCATTAGGATATATTTTTGATGATCTAAGTTGCCTCATTTAAGAACAAACTGAATCTTAAAATACAGGCTCACAGTTTGTTCTTATGCTCCCTTTAAGTAGAAGCTAAAGCGCCTCTAAATTTAAGAATGAATGCATATATGGGAAGGCTTTTATACTATACAACTTGTTAAGTGGTATTATCCTACATCTATTAAGTATTGGATTTCTTCACTGATGCAAGGTGGGGATGATAGGAATAGCTAGAACACAACAGAATTGAAAATAGTCGAGAAAGATGGATACTGTAGAGGATTTAGGCTCTAAAAAGAAACCTTTTAGATAGAATAACAAAATAATAATCGAATACATTGTAGCAACTACCTAAGTGCATATAAATAAGCTAGAACCCCTCTACAAGATTTGCCATTCCTAGCAGAATACTAGTTAAACTTAATCATAGAACTTATCCCAAACATAAACTCTTATCCTAAACAATAACCAAATTGATGGAGGTGGGGATGATAGGAATAGCTGGAGCAAAAAAGAATTGAAAATAGTGGAGAAAGATAGACGCTGTAGAGAGATTTAGGCTCTAAAAGGAAATCTTTTAGATAGAATAATAAAAGAATAATCGAATACGTTATAGCAACTACCTAAGTGCATATAAATAGGCTAGAACTCCTACTACAAGATTTGCTATTCCTAGTAGAATACTAGTTTAACTTAATCATAAAACTTACCCCAAACTAAAATTGTTATCCTAATAATCTAATTAAACTGGAATTTTTAAAATAAAAAATCCTAAACAGAGATCTAAATGAGCTACTTTATTCTGACAGAATTTAAAATGAAATAGAACTCTTAATTGTTAATGCTTCTGCATCATTCACTTCTTATTAATTGGTTTTCGGTTGGATGCTTACAATGGTATTAGAGCCATTATGCGTTCTGTACTTCCTGCCCAACCTCATTTGAGGTTGTTCGCTTATAGGCCCTTGTTGAGCTGCAGGTGAGGAGTGTTAATTGGTGTTATTTACATCTATTAAGTCTTGGGTTCCTATGATCTTACATTCAAGTTGGGCTGCTCCATCTCTTGCCAATTGGTCTTATATTCCTGTGGTGTTGTATTCAACCTTTTATTAATGCTGAAGAGATATGACCTTTAAATGCGGAACATTGTACATTTAGGCTGCCTTTTGTTATACATGTAAATATTCTGCCGCTCAACCTACTTATATTTATATATTTTATGAAAAGAATTTGTGCTTAATTTAATTCCTTATGGCCTAGGTATCTAAGTTTTAATCCATCAAGATGTTCATTGCTTTACGCAATTTTGAAAGGGAAAAAGAATGAAAAGAATATATTTAATATTTCTGCTTGTGTCCTAAGGTGCTTTAAAATTTTTGACAAGTAACTCGTAAAATCAAATAACTTCAGCTATAAGTTGATATCTAAATGTTCATGCTTCCAAGATTATGTTCTTTTTACTTGTACGATTCGAAAGATCCGTTCTTCCAGACTAGTTGATGAATTCCTTGACGTCTTACAGAAAATTTTATCAGATGATAGATTCAAAGAACTGATTAACAACTATTTGAGCTTCAATTCAACAATTGGTCATTTGGTTAGGTTTCTGTAAGTTTCTATTCTTGTGTCTGGGCTACAGAGTGTTATATAAGCTCAGCTATTACAATTACATTGTTTTATTAGCATTGCTTATGATGATTGAATCGATTCTAGATTTCAAGCTGTTTCTTATATGGATTTGGATGTTGGATTCCTTTCACTTGAAAACTTCAAATCTGCACTTTCCATCATTCAGCGGCAGCCAAAGTTGGATTGTATAAGAGGTATAGGAGTTAAATATGCTTTCCTCTAATTAGGTATTGTATTTTACTTTGTTTACTTGATTCCACTTTCATTACTGCGAGGAATATTTAAGAACTTCTGGCTAAGAGTGGCATGAAGGTCTAAGATGTCGCACATTTGTTTATTTTAGAGTTATGCTAATCTGGTCTAGAATACTGCTTTTGTCTAACTTTATTTTCATGTCAGTAATCTACTGAAACATATGATCTAGTAGTATGCAATTTGACAAACCTGTGGGCCTTTCCTCATTAGATTTGTTAATTTGTGTCTGGCTGTACGAGTATGAGTTTCTCGTTTAATTCTGCCACATTGACTTTATGTTGACTCATGTTTGAGAAAGATTCAAGCAAGCTTCCATGATGTATGAATTTCAACCTTTCTCGAACATCCGGGTCTTTCTTTGCTGAAATTCCCAACTTCTAGCTTGGTATTTCTTTGGATGTTTCTTTTATTTAGATATTCAAAGAATACATTATGTCATAAAAGGCAATCTTCAGAAGTTCTTCAAATGGTTCAATTTCCTTTGGGCATTTGTCTTAGATTGGTGATTTTTAGCAGTTAATTGTTGCAATCTGTTATAATTTCGTTAAATCTTTGTAGTGCAATAATTCGCCTCAAGTTAGCTATTACTTGATCGTCTGACATTTTATAGAGTATTGACTATTGATGGTGAAGTAAATTCTTGAATTCTATTCACCGCTTGAAATGATCTGGTACATTAGTCTTTGCACAAGATTTTGATATTCTAGAAAAGTTTTAAATTCTGCTAGATCTCTAGTAATTAGGAAACTATGATCTAGTAATTACAGCTAATCTCTTACGAAAGATACAATTCTGATCCTACAATTATTGCTATTTCACGAGAATCTTGGGATTCAAT
>JBBYHO010000006.1:361396-380857 GCA_038382025.1 Adansonia gregorii
CATTGTTTGGTGGTCTCCAAAACATCCAATCAGCATATAGGCTGAATGGAAAGAACTACCTTAAATGGTCTCAATTTGTTCAAACCTATCTAAAGGGTAAAGGGAAATTGAGCCATATGCTAGGAACTGGCCCTGAGAGGGATGATCGGAGATTCAGTGTGAGGGATGAAGCTGACTCTATGATTCTATCACGGCTTTGGAACTCGATGACCCCTGAGGTTAGTCATACCTATATGCTTTTACCCACAGCCAAAGAAGTGTGGAATGCTGTGAGACAATCTTATTCAAAGGCTCGGGATGCTGCACAAGTTTATGAAATCAAGGTTTGAGTTAGTGCCGTGAAACAAGGAACTAAATCCGTGACAGAATATGCCAATTCTCTTCAAAGTTCATGATAGGAACTTGACCATTATCAATGCATTAAGACTAAGTGTTCAGAGGATGCTACTATTTTGAAAAGTTCTATTGAGAAAGATCGAGTCTATGATTTCCTTACGAGGCTGAATGTTGAGTTTGGTCAAGTTAGGGTTCAAATTCTTGGCAAAGAAGAAGTCCCTATCCTTATTGAAACCATTTTTTTGATTTGGGCTGAAGAGAGTCGTAGGGGAGTCATGCTCGAAGGCTAGGTGGAAGAAAAATCTGCTATGATGACAAGGGATCAAAATATTATGATGCAAGGCAATGGGTAGGCAGAACTGTCAAGGCCAAGGTCCCAAGGAAAAGACAACAAAGACTCTTTCGCGTACCTACTACAAGAAGTCAAGGCAAACCAGGGAAAAGTGCTGGAAACTAAATGGGAAACCTAGTACTTCAAGCTAGGACTAGGGGAATAAAGGCAGATGAAAAAAGAGTCAAGGTCAAGCTCACATGACTACAACAGACTTGGAAACAATTACTGAAAAGGAAGAATTCAATGAAAAAGAGATCGGTAGACTTAAAGAAGTGCTAGAATCTTTGGGCAAGTTTAAAACTGGTGGTACATGTTCACTAGCTTTCTTAGGTATGTCTGTTGTTTCTAATAATGCCTCGGATAGGAATATTATAGACTCCTGGGTTATTGATTCGAGAGCTACAGACCATACGACCAACTCTTCTTTATAATTTAAAACGTATACCCCTTGTCCTAGCAATAGGAAAATTCTAGTGGTAGATGGTTCCCTCAGTACCATAGCAGGATTAGGAAACCTCCAAATTACGTCTCAGTTCACTCTCAAGAATGTACTCTATGTTCCTAAGCAGTCCACTAACCTAGTTTTTATTCATCCAACTTATTGTGAATTTCAGGATCAGAACATAAGGAAGATGATTGGACGTGCTAAAGAGAGAGCTGGACTATACTATCTTGAGACAATGAATCGATCAAAGAGTGCCCAGGATGGTCAGTCTCTGTCATTTCTATCTACCACTAATAAAGAGGCTATTTTGCTAACCATTATAGATTTGTTCATCCTTCATTTAGTGTCCTAAAAACTATGTTTCCTAGTTTGTTTGAAAGGTCTGATGTTAAACATTTTCATTGTGATACATGTGAAAATGCAAAACACAAACGAGCATTATTCCCTATTAATAATAAAAAGTGTTCAATGCCTTTTTACGTGATCTATACTGATATATGGGGCCCTCGTGCCATTTCTAGTATGACAGGCTCGAGGTGGTTTATTTTGTTATGGATGACTGTACACAGTTAACGTGGGTATACCTCCTAAGTGTCATCTTTCCTAAGTTCCTTACTATGATCCAAAACCAGTTTTGGTAAAAATTAAGAAAGTTAAATCTGATAATGCCAAAGATTACTTTAGTCAGACTCTATCTCCTTATTTTGAAAAAGAGCGTATAATCCATGAATTTTCATGTGTCAATACCCTACAATAGAATGGGGTTGTTGAGAGAAAGATTGGTCATTTGTTAGCTACCACTAGAGCTCTTTTGTTTCAACAGAATGTTTTTTAGGGGGAAGCAATCCTAATAGCACTTACCATATAAATAGAATACCCTCAAAGTTCCTAGAGTTTGAAACACCAATGACAGCTCTCTCAAAATTTTATCCAGACCTACGTATCTCTAATGGTCTTACCCCTAGGGTATTTGGTTGCCCTACTTTTGTCCATGTTCATAATAACAATAGGGGAAAATTAGATCCTAGAGCTATTAAATGCATATTTGTAGGATATTCTTCAACCTAAAAAGGTTACAAGTGCTATCATCCACAAACAAAACTGTTCTTCACCTCTGCAAATGTCATGTTTGAAGAAGAAAAACCATTTTTTCAACCTTATCTTCAGAAGGAAAGATCATTGGAAGACTCTTTATTGTTGCCTCTACCTACTGAGTCACACCATTTTATTCAAAATAGAACCAAGTCTCAATACCAAACTGAGTCTCACCTGACTCAAAATCAATCCAAGTCACTGTCTCCTACCCAAAACTAATCTGAGACATCATCCTTGCCTATACAAAGAATTGATACTATCCATAACACCTGGAGATATGAGCAAGTGTACTCAAGAAGTAAAGCTCCAGTTTTTAGTCCAACACATGTCCAAGATTCTCCTCCAAATTCTAATTATGAGGTAACTACTATGACTGAACCTAATTCTTAATTTGGAAATACTTTGCCTGAAAATGAAAGTGTTGATCTTGACCTACCTATTTCTATTAGAGCATCATCGAGAGAGCGCACTAAATATCCCCTGTATCCATTGTCTCAATTTGTATCCTTTGACAAATTTTCACCATCTCACAAATCCTTTCTCTTGAGTCTAAACACTATAACTATTCCTAGAAACTTATCCAAGGCATTGTCCCAAGAGGAATGAAGGAATGCTATGAGAGAAGAGACAGATGCCTTGGAAAAGAATAAAACATGGAGAATCACAAAATTACCAAAGGGAAAGAAACCAATGGGCTGCAAATGGGTGTTCTCAGTAAAATATAAAGCTGATGGAGATTGGAAAGATACAAGGCAACATTGGTAGCCAAGGGGTATACTCAAACTTATGGGGTTGATTATCAAAAGACTTTTGCTTCGGTGGCAAGAATGAGCACAGTTAGGGTGTTGCTACCATTGGCAGCAAACTTGAATTGGGATTTACAACAGTACGATGTAAAGAATACATTCCTTCATGGGGACTTGGAGGAAGAATTTATATGGAAATTCCACCCAACTTTGAAGAAAGACTGGGAACTAACAAAGTGCAAATTATAAAAGGCACCATATGGTCTAAAACAGTCACCGACGGCTTGGTTTCGGAGGTTTGCAAAGGTGATGTTAGCTGCTGGATATAAACAGAGTCAGGGAGACCACAGACACTCGAAGATAGGGTGAGCGACTGCTCTACTGGTGTATGTGGATGATGCAATTGTGATCGGAGATAGACGTAAGTGAACAGGAAGTGCTCAAGCAATGTCTAAACAAAGAATTTGAGATAAAACAACAAGGGAAACTAAAATATTTCCTAGGAATTGAAGTGGCTCACTCAAAACTGGGTATCTTCATCTCACAGCAAAAATATGTTACTAATCTTTTGAAAGAAACAAGAAAGTTAGCATGCAAACTAGTGGACACTCTAATTGATCCAAACCACAAACTTGGAGAGTCACTAGATGATGTTATGGATGACACAGAGATGCACTAGAAATTGGCAGGTAGATTCATTTATCTCTCACATTCTAGACCCGACATAGCTTATGCCGTGAGTGTAGTTAGCCAGTTTATCCAATAACCCAAATGGGATTCACCTACAAGCTATCTACAAAATCTTACATTATTTAAAGGCAAATCTTGGAAAGGGAATTCTGCTCCATAGGAATAAGGGAGTAAAATTAAAGGCCTATATAGATGCAGACTACGAAGGGTCACTTGTAGATAGAAGATCCACATTGGGTTATTGCACTTTTCCTGGAGGAAATATGGTTTTGTGAAGGTGTAAGAAACAGAATGTGGTGGCAAGATCAAGTGCAAAAGCAGAGTTTCGAGCAAGGCACAAGGAATATGTCCTGGAGGAAATATGGTTTTGTGAAGGAGTAAGAAACAGAATGTAGTGGCAAGATCAAGTGCAAAAGCAGAGTTTCGAGCAATGCACAAGGAATATGTGAGCTGCTGTGGTTGAGAATACTACTTAATGACCTAAAAATTAAAGGAATGAGCCTATGAGATGTACTGTGACAACAAATCAGCTATAAACATTGCACATAATCCTATACAACATGACAGGACCAAAAACATAGAGATAGACTGGCATTTCATAAAGGAGAAAATTGAATTTGCACACCCTATGAGTCTACCGAGAATCAACTAGCTGATCTGTTTACCAAAGATTTGAATGCTACAAGTTTTGAGGTATATTTCCAAGCTGAGAATGGAAGATGCATCTTCCCCAGCTTGAGGGGGAGTGTTGGAACTCCTTAGCTATTTATTTTAATTATAGATTAGATAATTAATGATTTAATTGGGGATATGTATTAGCTTTGTAGATATGCATTAGCTGTAGATAGAGAATAAATCCCTAGAATTATGGAATCGGTCCTAAAATTATGGGATTGTATTCTATCAATTTTTTCTGTTCAAACTAGTGATAACCTATGCACTACACTATATACATATATATACATATATATATATATAAAGATACATATCATACGAAGAAATAAAACAACAGAGAATGAGGTTTTACCTTCAATTCTGACAAATAAAAAAATAATAATAATAATAGGTATCAGAGCAATTTTGGGAAAAATAAATTTGAGAGAATTTTGATTTGGTTCATTATAATGCTGTGAGGATGAATACAATCAACTTGAATTTCCATTATTTAGTTCACGTATTTCAATTCCATCCCTAGCTAGAGATCTAACAAATCCATGAATTTGAAATAATCATGAAATTCATGTTTTTATGAGTTGTATAACACAATTGATGTTATGTTGGAAATACAAATGCTCTCTCTCAAATTCAAGTTCTCAAGTGCAACCTACGAGAATTTAGACAGTGTAGTTTAGTAGATTAGACACATGGAACAAATTTTAATTTTCTATTTCTAACCCTAGGAGGGATGAGGGTGTGTGAGTTTAATAGCTCGTGCACATGTGCAGGAATAGCTAAATGATTTCTACTTTCAAATTCAACCTTCAAGAATTCATTCAATTAAACCCACTGCCTTTAATGTTTAGTAATAGCCGAGGATATATAACTACTTAATTTTCTCTCTAATCTGTTATTAACTAACTTATAAATCATTTTCCATCATAATACGGTAAAACAGCAGGCTGTGATTCCACTTCAACAATAGAAAATACCTGAAGTCTAATAACACTTTCATCATTCATATGCATAACAGTATTTATCATGAAGTGACAAACCTGGGAGGCAAATGAATTAAAACTTATGATTGGCCCTGCAATGTAAAGTGGTGCATACACCAGATAACTAAGATATGTAGTAAAGGTAAAATTCTTGATATGGACATTTCTCTCCTGCACAAAACATGTATTTATGAGAAAATAAAGTAATAATTCAGGCAATAGCAACAAGAAATTGGACTCCTATCTAATTAGCACCTAACCTGTAGAATTTGGTAACAATTTTTTCCTGATTTACAAACATTACATCTTTGGATATGCTTCTGCAATCACCGAAACAGGAAATTATCTCAAAATCTGATATTCTAATTTAGACAAGACATATAAATTTTATGTGTAAAGACAAACTCTCAAGCAAACATGCAATGTGTAAACCTAGAATCAGAAAAGTTTTTAAGAGAAAAGGAAGCATAGAGAGTTCCTTTGATAGATAGATCATAATGCAGGATATCTTAAAATTCTTCGGAAAGCTATTCTTCATGACAAGTATGTAAAGGTTGGAAACATTGTTTAGGCTCTTGAAACGAGAGTTTTGAAGATTGACCTAACTGCAAATGAAAAGACTCAAGGGTGATGCTAAACTTTATTATAACTGCACCCAGTTTAAAAGATGGGCTAGAAATGAAGAAAGGAGGGAAAGAAAAACTAATGTGCTTGCACAAGACAAACAAGGTCTGAAGGTGAAATTAAAATTCCTAGACTACTTACGATGTGATAGTCCACAGTTTAGTGAATTTGCCATTTGCCTAACAGATATGGTCATAGTCAAATTGATATTAACTAGACAGAAAGCAAGGAATTGTGCATAATGAAGATATGAGAGGAAAATTCCAATGATATTCTAAAGAAGAAAAAGGAGGTGACAGCAGAAGGGGAGGGAGGGGAAGGGTAGGCAGAGGGAGAGAGAACTACCTCTTGATCAAAACGAGAATCTTGATGTGCCCAATGGTAATCATAGCCAAAGCTTATCATGCGCAAAACAACTTTCAGGAAAAAAAAAAAAAAAAAGGTCAAAAACTAGTTACAAAACGTACCGTAAGATGTACGTAAACTATTGCATCCCAGCTTAAGAGTTAGAAAGTTAGTTAATGAATAAATATCACTCTTTCAGTGAAGAAGGAAGAAAATTCTTCTTTGAGAACCTTACTGTTAGAAACAGTCTTCTACACTGGATACTTAATACTAGAATCAGGACAGATGGCTAATGAGTAAATTGCCTTTTTTTTATACACACACTCAACCCAAGAGCCATAGCAGCAAGCTAGAGGTGGACCATTCCAGACACAAGGGCTTACTATGCTTCTGCTATTGGGTAACCAAGTCGGTTTGTACGGGAATGTTCTATCATTTCTTTTGTTCGTTAATATAGAAGTTT
This sequence comes from Adansonia gregorii, assembly GCA_038382025.1. Classification (NCBI taxonomy): domain Eukaryota; kingdom Viridiplantae; phylum Streptophyta; class Magnoliopsida; order Malvales; family Malvaceae; genus Adansonia; species Adansonia gregorii. Next base: position 368,130 of record JBBYHO010000006.1, read on the forward strand.
TTTTCATCAACTAAGGATCCATTATATTCACAAAATTTTAATATCAATCAATTGTAAATGCGAGGAAGTACCAAAGTTAAAGCAAATGTGCCATCTAAATGTGCCTCGATAATTGTCCAAATGCACCCAATGTTTCCTGCTTGCACAAGAAAATAAATTAAGCAAGACTAGCATAGCCTGATCCCAACTAAGTAAAAATCATGCAGCTTAGAATACACACCCTAATTTGGAGAATGAATACCCTTGATAAATGCGGTTGCAAAAAAGAAAAAATAGGTTGACAATCCAAAGTAGAAATGCAAAGCAATTCGCACGTGCAAATATCTGCAGAAACAGAAATCTAGTAACGGTATTAAAATTATATGCATTTGCGGCGATAATGGTGATGGAAGGATGCAAAAACAAACTAGAATTCAGGGAAGGCAATTGATAAGAAATGAAAGAGTGGAAGGAATTGAACCTTTACTAGGAGAAAGTTTGCCAAAGCAATTAAAAAGATAAAGATGATGCTGTAAAAACAACAGGAACAAGGTGAACATTAAAGGAGCAAAGCAAGAAAAGAAGAAGACTAGTGCCGTAAGGAGTAAAACTGAGAGGAAAACTGACCAAGCTCCATGAAGATAAGATAGGTAAATGAGAGAAAGGAAAAGCCAAAGAATGGACATCCCTCTGGCTTTGAAATGGAATAATTTCCTGCAGACGTTAGCAAGCATGGTAAAGACTCCAAAAACAAGGGTAAGAATTGGTAAGTTTGACCGGAAATTTCTCCATTGGGCATCAGAAACATCCTACATTGGATACAATACCAGAGAAATTAGTTTTATTTTTTTAAAAAAAAAAGGACAGCCGAATCACGAACTGAACATTCATTCCAACAAGTAGTGAAAAAAACTCTTATATGAACAACATACATTGAGACGAGGAGGAGCGAAAAGCCATCCGCCACGCAAACCATAGAGTTTGGAGAAATGATCTGCCCCAAATGAGCAATTGAATTTACAGAATATAATATACACCGAGTATATGAAAGAATACCCAAAAGAAATTGAGAAAGAGACAAGTACCGCGAGAAAGTTGAAGAGAGCGGCGGATGCAAAAGGTGTAAAAGCCAATGGCATAAAGTATTAGAAGAAGCAGCTCTACTTTCCTCTGCTTCTGCTTTAATCTACTCTGACTGTTATTTTTGGTATTATTCATATTTATCTCCGCCGAAGAAGAAGATATCTGCTCTAGCAATTAGTAAGCAGTAATTAAATCCCACAGCCGCAGCTTTTGCCCGGTTACATTGATTCACCCAGCCCAGTCCTCCCAAAATTGCCTTGACCCTGTTTATTTCAAGGAAGATTTGAAGAAAAAGAAGATGAAATCCCCAGTTTGGTTCACACCTAAAATATTAAGAAAAAAATTTGTAAGGAGCGATTGGTTACGGTTATTTAATAAATACTATGCGAAATTTCATATTTCGTCGCCGGGTCATTACCTTCGATTAATAATAATAAGCAAGGTTGTTTGGGAGAACTAGAATGAGAGATTATCGGTGCTGGAGAGGGTAATTAAGGTACTTGAATATATTTTAAACGAAGAAGCCAAGAAAAGGAAGAAAAAAAGGAGAAAGGAAAGGGGATAAAAAAAGAATGAGAAAAATTTGTTCGTTGATGCGTTGTTTATGTATCATGTTGACATGATGTGTTGTTTATGTATTATGTTGACATGATATGTATTATGTTCATTTTATTTTTTATCATTTGTGTTAATTTTTTATATATTTAAATTATTATAAATTTTTACATATTAATAATTTTTATGTAGAATTTGACTTATTCATATATTTATGTCATATTTATATTATTTTTTTCGTGTTTTAATCAATTTATTGATGTCATATTCATTTTGTGCTTCAATTCATCTTTTATTTTACATAGTTTGTCGTAACAATTCAATTTAGGAAAAATTTTATATGTTTATGTCATGTTTGTATTATATTTCAATTCATCTCATATTTTATATAGTTTGTTGTAGTAATTCAATCTGAAGAAAAAATTATATATTCATATAATGATGTTAAAAGTAATACATTTATATAAATTTTGATACACTAATAATTTATTTTATTTAAATTTTAGTACATTTCTATATTCATGTTATGTTTCAATTCATCCCTTATTTTGCATAATTTGTTATAATCATTAAATTTAGAGAAAGTTTGTATATTCATGTCATGTTGGTTTTATATCTCAATTTATTTCATATTTTATATAATTAGTTATAGCGATTCAATTTAGAAAAATTTTTATATACATATTCGTGTTATGTTATAATTCATCTCATACTTTGTATGATTAGTTATAATAATTCAATTTATAGAAAAAATTGCATGTTCAAATCATGTTTATATTTTTTAAGGTTCAAAGTATCATATATTGAGATTTTAACATATTTGTGTATTTATATTATGTTCATGTTATTTTCTTGTTATGTTTTAATTATTATTGCTATATTGTATTCATGTCATGTTTCAATTTATTCCTTATTTTAGGTAAATTGTCATAGTGATTCAATTTAAAAAAATTTTATTTATTCGCTCCATATTTGTTTATATTTTAATTCATCTTATATTTTACATAATTTCTTATATTGATTTAATTTAACAAAAAATTTGATGTTCGTATCTTGTTTATGTTATTTTTTATGTGTTTTATTATAAATTTATGTGTTAATAATTAGTTTTATGCACTTGACATGTTCATATATTTATTTTATAATCATATTATTTTTTGTATCGTATCATATTTTGATTATTTTCTATGTTATTTCATATTAAATTCTCTCTCATTTTACATAATGTGTTATAATGATTTAATTTTAACTCTAAATTCATTTATATAAGAATTAAATCATTGAATTTGTCTGTATTAATATAAAATTGTGTTCAAAATTTAGTCTAATTTTTGGAATTGTAATGAAGGACATATTCTAGCATATATAAAAGCATAAATGTAAAAGCTCCTTTGAATTAATGATAATACCAATTATTGTTTATTATACTATTTAATAGCTATTAGGATAATATTTTGTGATTATATTATATATTAAAAGATTAGGATTATATTTTTCAAAAATTTACCCAAATATTTGATCAAATAAGATAATGACTATTTTATTTGTTTAAATTTAATCATTAGTTAATTTATTTATCTTATATTTCCTTACCATTGAGCAACTAGCATTTTTGTTTTGTGCAATTATTATGCTCATTAATGCAATTATCATCTTTAATGTGATTATTTTTTATTTATTTTTAATCATTTTATGAAAGTTAATATTTAATGAATTACAAAAAAAAATATCTCCCATAAGATCAATACAAACTCGTCATATTCATATTGAATTATGGTTTCACTCTAATTAGATTTATGTCAACTGGTCAATGAGTAAATGAACTTATAATCTTAGAGTAATTCTTATGTAATTAGTAATTTAGTTGTATACTAATTAAAAGTACGACTTTTTATTATAAAATAAATGCTTTAGCATTGTTATTTTCCCAAAACAACCTATATTTTTTAACCATTATTTTTTGTTTTTAAATACAATTTCTTGCTTTTTATTTTTTTTCTTAGAATCGTTTTGCTTTTTTAATTAATTATCATAACATCTTTTTTATATCTCTTTCTTTAAGTAAATTTTCGAATTTATAAATTTTCAAATTTATAAATTCAATAACTTCAAAACAATTTCTTTCATAACAAAGTTTTTGGTCTCTTTGATCATTTTTTTTAAATTAATTTTCTTACTTCTTATTTTTATTATATTTGTCTTTACTGGGTAGATTTTGTCATATTGCAAATTCAATAAATTTAAGAAGGGAATTCATGAAAGAAGATAAGTATGCATTGATTGCCTTTGGTACAACAGTAAGGGCACGGATGCAGAAATCACCATTGAGGAAATGCTCATTATCTCAAAGGGTCAATAATATGGAGATGTTGGTTTAGAGATTATGAGAACACCATCTAAAATGTTCAAGGCAAGAGGGGGCCAAGAACGAGTGAGATTAGTGAAATAAAGGCTAGCAATCTAGCAGAAAGGCTAAACTTGGGTACTGCTACATCTAAGGACAAGGGAAAAAGACTGAAGAGGAAAGGAAACGATTGAATCCATTATAAATAAGGAAAACACTTGTCAAGGACAAAAGAGGGTCACCACAAGAAATAAACTTTAAGGGTAATGCAAAGAGTGTAACAATAAATGAAGGAAACAATTAGAGATTATGTCATAATTAAAGCTAACTGTGGAAACACATGTAGACGTGGCAATGGAAAAATGCATGAGAGACTTAAAAATAGTTTAGAGGCTAGGAATAAATAAAGAAGTGATGTGAATGTCAAACACAACATCGAAGGGCTATCTCAATCTATGGCAAGATGGACACATATGGCACATGCAGGGGAAATAATGCACAAACGATTGTAATAAGTGCTTGGAAACGCAAATTTAGTCATAAAAAATAGAAGAAGCTGAAAGGAAATTAAAACTTAGAATAAAAAGAAAAATGCATCAAAAGAGCAAGAACAACATGTAATACAAATAGCAGAGAATGGTATTTTATCCCAGCGAAAGCCAGGAGATGTATATCTTGGAACCATTGTGGACTTGGGAACCTATGCACAGTTCGCACTTATTAAAAAGCTACTAAAGAAAAAAGCTCCTGATATTATTTTTTTTTTTACAAAATGAATCTTTAAGAATCGCCTTTTAATAGGATTCGTAGGAAATTCGACATGAAAGTAAAAGGGTAAGTACAAACAGAAAGAGTAAGGGTTTGTTAATGATATGAAAAAGTGAGATCTCGTTAAAACTTTTTAGGTTTCTCTAAATACCATATAGATGTGGAAGTGACACACAACCAAGGCTTCGATTGGTGCTTGATAGGCCTTTATGGAGAATCATATCCTAGTAAAAGACATGAGGCGTAGGCCATGTTGAAACAATTAGGAAAAATGGTTGAAAAATCATGACTATATTTAGGTGATTTCAACGAGATATTATGGGATTTTGAGAACAATTGACTGAAGGTAAAATTGGAAAGGCAGATGCAACAGTTTCAAAATGTAGTGATGGAAACTTGTTTAGATAATTTAGGTTTTAAGGGATAATGGTTTACATGAGAAAAGAAGCATGACAATAATAACTTGGTGTAGGAGAGACTAGATAGGGGAATAATCAACGAATAATGGTGTAATATTTTCCTATTTTATGTTATCATAGATCTTGTGAGCTTATTGTCTGATCATAGCTCAATTATGGTAGATAAGAAGGACATTAAAAGTAAGGGCAAGATAGGTCGGGAAAAACAAAGAAAGTTGTTTAAAGCTATGTATCTAAAAAAAGAATAATGTGTCAAGATTGTCAGTGATACATGGATGAACTACTAATAACAAAATCTACATAAAAAGATCAATGAAATTTGCAATAAAATTCAACAAATGGAGAAAAAAAAAACTTTTAAAAGATGACACCAAAAAGTTAAGACGCTTCCTTGATAGCTACAAAGGACAAAGATGCTAACTTTGGATGATTATTCTCTTAATAAAGAGAGAAAAATAAGCATGGAAATGGATAAGATGATGAAAGTGTTTTGGATGTTGTGATCAAGACTAACATGGCTAAAGGAAACAAGAAGACACAATTTTTTTCATGCATGTGCTTCTAAAAAAAAGCATTATAATAATATAGTGAAGGGTTTTTTTTATGAACAAGAAGAATGGTATATTGATGAAAAGAAAATGCAAGAGATAGCTATTAGGTAATGTAAAGAACTACAATACATATAATCCTTTTCCTTTTTTCTTATTATTATAATTTAAAGTAATATAATACACATACACATCCACATGTATATCGTATTGACCTGAATAATAATAGTAAAAGTAAAAGCAATAGACATCTCTTTGAAAAAACCTACTAATAACCACAAAATGTTTATCTAAATATTTCATAAGCAGCATTGAATTATAGTCCATTTCAACCTTGCAAATTCTCATAGTTAACAGAATGCAAAATATATATATATATATATATATATTAAAGCAAATTAAAACACATTAAATAGAAGTAGATGTATAATATATTGGATTAAAGAACATAATTAAAGACCATAGTCATCATCATGCTGAAAAACATATTAGATTAAAGTAAATGTAAAATAAAATGTCAAACCAAGTAAATCAGATGTTAAAGAACATAATTAAAGACCATAATATATTGGATTAAAGAACATAATTAAAGACCATAGTCATCATCAGGCTGAAAAACATATTAGATTAAAGTAAATGTAAAATAAAATGTCAAACCAAGTAAATCAGATGTCAAGAACTAACCTTCAATGTTGAAACCAAGGTTGTAGGTTATAGTAATTAAAGTTGAAGGATACATTAATTGTTGGAGGTGAAAGAGGTAATAGTTACTAATTAGGATAATAGTAAGGGTAAATGGAGTATGCCGTAATAAGGAAAGTTAAGGAGACAATAATAATAAATGAAGATGGAGGTAGCAGCAAATTGAGGGTAAAAAAGAACATGAAACAATAGCAAGGGAAAAAAAAGCAATTAAAGAAGAAAAGCTAAGAAAAAAATGAAAAATACTATGTTTGCATGACAAGGCTATTTTAGAAAATTAAAAAAGCACTTAAGGATAGAAATGAAAGAGAAAATTAAAAGCTATGGAAAAAACTATCTAACTGAGTGTCTAGTGACCTCATTCAATTTTGAGGATTTGGTGAACCGATTGCACCATTAAGGCATTATCTAAACACCAATTGATAAGCCAAAACAAAACTAAATGCACTTAATCAAAGGTTCAGTGCATTCCAAATAACGCCTAAATTGAAAATAATAAAATCAACTCATTCAAATAACTCCTAATTTCATTGAACCGGTTCCATTTTTATCTTATATTACAATCCTTTTTCATTTTCCACATTGGTCAAAGCTAAATTAGGCAACAAAATCAAGTAACAAACCCCTATGAACCTAATCTAAAATTCAAATCTTTTTAATCAAACAAAAAAAATATATTCCTAGATTTATGTTGCCCATTTAGAAAGCAAAAATTATTGTTTTATAGAAGGAAAATTCATACTTTAGTGACAGTAAAAAGATGTTAATGGGGATTGCTAAAAGTGGTTTCATGTGTTTATCAAGTTTAGGATTATGGTTTTCCCAATGAAAAATTGTAAAATATATATATATATAAACAATCTTTTACAAATTTAAATTTATAGGATGAATTATTGATGTTTTTGCCAAGTGATGGTGGAATGGCTTTCGGTTTATGGGTGTCATTCCTTTTTTATTGCTATTAGGATATTCTCTTTTCCCCTTCCTTTTTGTGTTTATTTTTTACGTTAGAGGAATGAGAGAAAGCAAACAAATACCAATCCACCTTTGCTTTACTCAAGATTGGAATTTAAATTGAGAGTTAGAGATTGGACTTCGAAAATTAGGGCTTCAAGTCTAGTCTAGAAAACGAGGTTTAAATCTATGTGATTACAATAGGGATTAGAATTGGGAAACTAAAGATTGATGTTAATAAATTAGGGGTTTGAGTTTGGAGATTTCAAAGGAATAAAAGTTATTGTCATTTTCAATCAAGATTTTTATTTGCATTTAATTTTTTTTTTATAATTTGATTAAAGATTGCATATTGTAATTTGGAATTTGGATGTTAATGAGAATTACGTTTACTTTTTCCATATTTTGTATATACTTTGAAACTACTTTCTTCAAGGGCAAGTTGATAATTTAAATGCTCGATTTTTATTTTAATTAAATGTATGCTTTTATTGTTTGTTCGGATCGACTCCCTTTTTGCTTTTCCCTTCTTCCCTCTCCTTATTCCATTTTCTCTCTTTCATTTTCATTTATTATTTTTTAGATATTAATTTTTTTGAAAAATAATTTTACAAAAATTTTAAATATTTTTTAAACTAGTGTCGGTGAATTTTTAATATGATATAGCATGATTAATTGGTACAAATATGCCACAATTCATCACCTAACTAGTCTTTTGCAACATCATCATTTTTTGTTAATAGTGTTAAGCCCAAGTATCACATTGATACATGAAATGATAATAAAAGCAACACGTTAGACATTTTTAAAGTAAGGTACCCAGTGAACAAAAGTATATACTATAAGAGCCATTTGTGACATCGTCCAATATTTCTCTTTAAAATCATGATCATCATCTTTAGTTAATGGGTTAATAATATTTGAATTTTGACTAGGATGCCTTTTGAGCCTATAATTTTAGCTTTTGTTTTGAGATTTAAATTTTGTCCTATCTATGCGCTATAAGTTAAAAAAAAAATCCTAACGTGGCGATGGTTAGTGGCTCTTTATCAAATATGGCTGAACCTTGCTTCCACGCATCTAGATATTGCCATCTCCTATAATGTGGCCTAAACGTACCATCTCATGCTAGGCAAACAAGTAGTTCTCTCATTTCACATAAAGCTCATTTGTTGTGTAAAACCTAGAGCAGCTTCTTTAAGTGTCTCACATGTTCCTCAAGTGACTTATTGTAATCACAATATCATCAAGGTAAACAACCACAAAATGATCTAAGAAAGGTTAAAGTACCTTGTTTATGGGGTGCAAAATGTTCTTGAAGCATTAGTCAAGTCGAAAGGCATCATAAAGAACTCATATGAGCCATTATGCGCCGCATATGCTATCTTTGGTTCATCTTTTTTCACTATTCTCACCTGGTAGTACCTTGATCGCAAGTCTAGCTTGGTGAACCATTCAGCATCTCTAAGTTGATCAAACAAGTTTGCTGTGAGTGCCATTGGGTACTTGTTCCCTACATAGCTTGTTGAGTGCCTAATAGTTTATGCATAACCTTAAAGACTCGTCATTTTTTTTTTGTTGAACACAACATAGGTGCATTATACAAGGCTTTAGATAGCCTAATGTATCCACACCTAAAAGTTCCTTTAACTACCTCCGTAACTCCTCTAACTTCGATGGTGACATTTGGTATGGGGCCTTGGCTGGCAATTTGGCATTCAACCCAAGCTAAATCTTATAATCTGCCTCTTTCTTAAGTGGTAGCATCTTTGGTGGTGACATTCGGTATCTGGCCTTGGTTGGCAATTCGGCATTCAGCCTAAGCTCAATCTTGTGATCTACCTCTCTCTTAAGTGGAACCTCTTTGGTAGTTCTATAGGCATTACATCACTAAAAGACTGCAACACCTCTAACACCTCTAGGGTGTCTCATCCATGGGTTCTTAAGGCTCATAAATTTCAAGGCTACCAAGGTGACTTTATCTCTGTGCACACCTTTGGCAACTAGATTTGCAAACAACACCTTGACTCCAACACTCGTTTCTCGATTCACTGGCATAATGCATTAATAGTGGTCATCCAAAATATATATGCAATTGGCAAAAGGTGCAAGGAGAATACTAATTCAGTGAAGAAAATTTAAGCCAACTACAAAGTCATAATCATCAAAAGGTATTATGTTGATGGTTTCTTTGCCTATTCAGTATTCAAGTTGTAAGTCCACTCTTTTTCATACACCTATAGTTGTGACTTCTTTTGAGTTGATTATCTTCATGCATCTGGTTGTACCTTTTACTTTAAAGTAAAGCTTTTTAGGAGCCTCTTCGAACATGAATAACTTTAATGCTCTTGTGTCAAATAAAGTAATCATTTTTTTGTTTATAATAAAGATGTCCACGAACATTAGCCTTTTCTGCTTTCGGCACTTTTTTACCACCATAGCTTTAAAGGTGTCAATTTTTTTAGGTGAGAATGTTTATTGCCGTGTTGAAAGCAACTTGCATCTTTTTCTTGAGCTCCTCCTTATGGAGTCTTGCTCTTCGATATGGCTCTCCACGATCTCAAAGTTCTCTCGCATAACCCCAATGGTCACTTCGAGCTTATTCACCCTACCATCAATGGTTTATAGAACATCCTTTGAACTATTGGCTTTCTTTCCTCTTCCACGGGTCTTTGAGATTTCTTGTGTTTGGTTTTCTACTTAGGATGCCATTTCTATGTCCTTCACGAACCTCAAGCTCTAGTATCGACTATCATGGGCCTAGACTTTATCCTATTAAATTATGCGGTCTTAAGTTTGGAAATCTTTTCCTTGTGTGCTTATGCTAATTTATAAACACATAAAAAAAGAATCTAAATTTTCCTAGGGCACTGAAGTTAAAAGCTTAGTGAAATGAAGTAGAAAAATAGGGCATAAATAGAATAGAGAGAAATGCTCAATGTATTACTTAAGTGTTTGAAGATACAAATGAGAGTAGAGAAACTTCCATTGATAGTCGAATTCTCTATAAATCAATGGCTCATATCAAATCTAATGGATGACTTAGATTATATTTATTTAGAAATATCTAAAAATATAGATAAATTTAAACCCTATCTCTAAAGAGTCCTAAGTATGAGAGTACTTGTGTTTAATTGAATCTAAAAACTTCTAAAAACTCTAAGCAGATTTTGGCTCAGCCTATGAACAACTCTACTTGAAACAAACTAGCAACGGTTCGTACTAGTACAAAAAAACAATATGTCCATCAAGATACTATTAGCCATAAATTTATTTACTTAAAATTGGATTATCATATCAGCTATGCATTAACATAAATATTATGTCAAAAACTTTTTTTTTTTAGAAAGAGAAAGAGCGAAGGAAAGGAAAAAAGAAAAAAGGGAAAAATTTCTATAGTCGTGTTTATATTTGTTTCTCATGTGTTCTAAGTATTATAAATATACATAAATTTTTAAATATTAATGCCGTATTATGTATATTTTAACACATTCATATTTTTATAAGCAGTTTTAAAAATTAAATTATCACTTCAATCATATATTAATATAAACTAGAATCCGTTACACTTGCTTCGTGAGTGTTTAGAAAATAAATAATAAATAAAATTTTTTATTAATATGGCTAATTTTCTTGTAATGGTAATGGTAAGTTTCCTATAAAAGTAGACAATTTTTTTATATTGAAAAATAAAAAAAATTTTAAAATGCAAAAATACTCTGATAGAATATTAATTTATTTTTATTATTTTTAATTATATTTTAAAATATTATAATAAAAATAATTGAATTAATTTGGCAACGTCAAATTCAATCACCTCAATTTGTAAAGATATTATTTTCAAAATTTGAAAGCACCTCCCTGACGAAGCACGGGCATGCATTTTTCTAGGTCTATTTATTTTAGCAGTATTTTTACATTTTATCCCTGGAAATTTTATATATTTATTTTAATTCAAAAAGCAAGTAAATAAAATCAAAATTTAGGCTTCTGCTTTCCACGGGAAGGCGTGACCTTTAAAAAATGAAATTTGCTGAAATTGGTAAAAGAGCAACCGCAGCCCAGCTCCAGGCAAAGCGAAAATTCTAATAATTAAAAAGAAAATGGAAGATTTTAAGAAGAAGCTTTCAATAAAAGAGCCCATGGAGATTAAAGAAGAAGAAAGCATCAGTAGCAATAAAAATAAAAAAAATTCTCCATTTGCTTCGTGAATTCCTTGACGTTCAACAGCGTAGAGCCCAAGCTTACGCCAAGCTTAAAACGTAAGCCTATTTTTCCCTAAAATTTGTTCTGTTAGTGGGATTATTCTTGAAGTCCGTTTCTGATGGTATATATTTCATTGCAAAATTCAGGTCGTGGTTTTGATGATGAAATACAACAAATTTTGTTTGTCTAAAATCGTAAAAATTTATTCGTCGAAAACTAAATCAATTACTTCAATTTTATTTTAAGAGAACCAAAAAATGGTTACAATTACGTGAGATTCTTTATAACTTTTCCGTGGGTTCGCCAATCCCTTCAAGTTTAAAATTGTTAAAAATCACAAAAATACCACTGAATGGGGAATACATTCATCTAGTAAACCCCCCTTTTTTTAAGTAAGAACCTAGCTTTATGAGTAAGAGATTCGTGAACCTACCTAAGCCTTATCTTAAAATCAAAAGAGTAGGCATAGGAAAATGTGTATAAAAGGTTTCTTGATGCCTAAAGAAGCCATTGTTGCTGAAAAATTGCGTCATTTTGTGATATGACTATACTGAGAATAAGTTTGATATCATAGTCCTTGTGCGGTGTAATTCTTCAAAGGAGTTTGAATGGAATGTACTCAATTTGTTGCTTTTGTTCTATGTACTAATGCTTTCTCAAACGGAGTCCTGATGTGTTTAAGTTTTTGGCATTAACCTGTCAGGGGTTTTTTCTGAGTATATGAATTCAGGAGGGGAATTGGCCTACCAACAGCTTTGCAATGAGATAACAGTAGAGTTCTCTGACTGCTCGAACCAAGTTGTGAGACTTGATCCTGCATTATTTTTGAAATCCTTTTAAGTTTGTATGTAATTTTCTTTGTATATCATTTGTTTAGCTGTAGGTTCTTGAGATGGAATCTTTATTTCTAAGCCCTGATTACAGTCGAGTTGATCTAGCTCATCTTCTTAGAGCCGTTCTAGTACAGGAAAAGCAGAAATTGTATCTGGTTTGTCTTTGTATATACTTTTGTCACTAGCTGTTCTTGTATCTGTCAGAATTGAAGGTAAAACTTCATTCTCTGATTTTTTTTATTTCTTTGTAGCATGTCTCCATATATACAGTGTAGTACATAGGTTATCACTAGTCTGAATAGAAAAATCTGGTAGAATACAATCCCATAATTTTAGG
>JBBYHO010000006.1:380957-393245 GCA_038382025.1 Adansonia gregorii
AGATTTTGTAGTTGAAGAAAACAATCTTGATAATAATGTTCGGGTAGGAATTTATGTGTGAGCTTATGTCGCATCTTTTTCCACATTCGAATCTTGCTTTTCCCTTCATGCTCACGCTTCTTCTTAAGATTTTCCCACCATATGGAAGCATGCTTCTTAAGCTTGATGGCAACAATTTTGATTTTTTGGTCCTCTGGCACCTATTTATATTCAAAGACTCGCTCAACTGTTTGGAGCCACTCTACGAGCTCATCTGGTTGGAGCTTCCCTTCAAAATCTAGAATGTCCACTTTGATATCGTTGTTGCGAACTATCGGTCTCCGAAGTTGATGATCATCGGCTGTTGAAGTATCGCTACTATCCGAATCATCTTCTATTTGCTTTCCTTATGCATCCAACTGGGCTTGTTGAACATTCACCATCTCTTGTAATAATTGAACTTGTCGTCCCAATTCTTCTATTTCAACTTCATGCACAGATCTTCATCTTGGAGGCATATTGTAGGGTAGCAGGTGATGGTTGGGTGACGTGGTGATGATTGGACCAAGGGCTGACGTGGATGATGATGTGGCAAATATGGCACGTTATGTGTGGCTGATGTGTCACTGACTAGACACCTCAGTGCTGACGTGGTAGTTGACGTGGTTGTCTTCAACCTCTGGCTTGCGTGTGCGGCGCGTGGTCTTCCGGCGATGGCATGCGCTATACCTTCCGGCATTAAAACTTTACAATCCAAGGTTTTTCGACCTCTTGAACATGATGGAGACCTCCTTTTGGCTGAAAAGGGACTGAAACTATGAATTTCGAAGGTAACAATGACAACTTTTATCAGACTACTTCGAAGTCTTCAACTTTAGGCTGTTTTTCAGACACTCCCCGTCTCTAGAACTCGACTTTGACACCAAAAATGGCTCAGAAATTATAAGAGAGAAATGACTCTTAATTGAGGAAGATAAATTATTTTTTCTTGATTCTGAATACAATGGAATGATCCCTATTTATACTAGTTTTATAGGAGGTTATGATTTGTATTCCTAGAAGATAACTCCTAGAAGATATTATCAATTACAAGATAATTTGATTTATAAGATTATTTGATTTTTATCTAATATTAAAAAGATATTATCTTGTGATCTTTATCATTCTCTATTATCTTTTAATTTTTGATCCTTATCAATATATATATATATATATGTATATATAAAGAAAGCATCAACCGCTTCCTTGCATTCCTTTTTTCTCCTTTTCCGTCTACTTTCTTATCTTGCATTTAGGATTATATCAATGTCGCAATGTCGCGTATATTTCAATCCCCTTTGGTCAAAGGAACCAACATATTGTCAAGAATTAAAGAAAGTACACACTCAAGCTCCATAAAATTCAAGTTAAACTTGACCATATATGGCCAAGTGGATTGGCAATGTTATATGACTGGATAAAAAGGAAAAAGAGGAAGAAAAAAGGAGAAAAGAAAAATCGGTTTAACTTTCTACTTGAAAGAGATAGCTCTATAATGCAACAAATAGTTTTTGCTTTGAGTCCTAGAACTTCTACGGTTGATCAAGTGTGTATGATTTTATAAACTTATAAACACCTAATTTTTTTTTCTCTTTCTGTTGCATGCAAAAAATGAATGTTAGTATTTGTAGGGGTACAATGTTAATATATTCCTCAATTTTTTTTTCTCTTTCTCTTGCATGCTTAAAGTGAAAATTAGTTTTTGTAGGGGCTCAATGTTAATATGCTCCTCATATGTAATCGACTTTCAAATCTTGTTCTCTAACGTAAACTAAAACATATTTTTTCAATAAGTCTTAATCAAACTTAGGATTTCTATAGGAATGATATATTTATTTAAATAACCAATCATACTTAATAAAAAAATTGATGATACTCATATTCTTATATTTAATGATAGAACTCCCAGACTTCCACGTTATAATGATACGATACTGTCTCTCCAAAACATGGAACTATTATTTTCATACAAAAAAATTTCCCTATAATGTTGTCCAAATCTCGCAGGTTAACCAAATTGATGTTAAAGTATGTATATGGTCTTTTTTTTCTTTTGTAAAAAAAATGTATATATTCTCAACATAATAACATACATTTCCGATGGATGGTTTAAAGAAGCAATGCAAGATTTACTTTAATCTCAGTTATTATTAACTGTGATATCATATTTCTATGGCTAATCAAATGGAAGGTGTACTCTTTGCATTTTTCTAATAAAATGCTTCTTTGCCAAGCCAAAAAACAAAGAAGGAAGAAAACATATAGAGGGGAAAGTGAATAAAATTTTTGTATGTCATGTTTCCATTTGTTTTTTCAAATGTTGGAAACTTGGCATATATGCATATGCTATTCAACCAAGTAAAATAGCTCCAATATTTCATTTGTTTGAGAAAGAAAACCCTTTCAACAACCAACAATATTTCATTCTTTTCCTCCATTTTGACGATTTTTAAGCCAAAAGTTCTTTGTTATAATATCTCCAAAAAAGAAAAGAAGAAATAAAAAACCTAGCATCCACCCATGCATAGATCTTTTGCTGCATTGCAAAAATCCAAAGGCTCTTTTATTTCCCACCTTCTTTTCTTCCACTTAATATATAGTCTTTATTTCTTAAGCGAAAAGAAAGATTGCCAAAAAAAAAAAAAAGCTGTGGTGACATCTCTTTATGCAAAGGAAAGCACTTGTTTCTCTCATTGCTTACTTGAAAAAAGTTTGAATTAATTTGTTTGACCAAAAAGCCTTCAATTATTGAATCATATTCAGGAAAAGTTTTGGTCAAAGATGATTTATTTATCTCCTTCCAAATTGAATCTCCTTAAACCACTCATGTATTCTCCTTTACAGCCTTTTCTTTTCCGTATGATTTTGTCTCATTAAATTGTATTAGAAATGATGATTAAAGTAGACATTAATGCAAATTAAGCATATATATATATATATATATATAAAGAAATGCATTTGCCTTTCCATCAAAAACTTTTATAATTTGTTGGTCCAAAGAGAGTACAACATCGTTCATTTACCATATAATAATAATAATAACAATAATAGTTGAGGAAGTCTTTAATCGTAATCTTATAATCAAGCAATCAAATTCACTTGCCAGCTGCTAGAATACTGCTGAGATTGTGTAATTAAAGTATTAAAAATATTTATGAAGGATAAAGCAATTCAGATGTTGAACTTCAGCTTAAAGAATCAATTTTTTCTTTTTTAATAATTAGGTTCAAAACTAGGTTATCTCGGATTGAACCCTAGAATAATAGAGTAAAATTGAAAACAAAAATTAAAAAAAAAAAAAGTGGACTAGTTTATGTGTCTCTACATATCAAGATTGCACCTACCTATAATTGAGCATGCTCTACGTATTTTCTCATTATTAACTATGACCACTCAAAATTTGTCTTGATTTTAGTTCTTATTTCATTGAATAAAGATGATGAAAATTTCAAAATTGGATTTATTTTGTCGGATGGAGAGAAAAAAAATCTTTTATTATCTTACAGCTTGCACCCTTGTTTCTTCATCCGCGGCACAAGGATAAAAGAATTATAGATATTATAATTTTAATTTTAAATCTATAACATACCGTATTTTAAAAATTATTGCATAGATCGATCGGATAAAATCTTTGGTTCGACTTTGACCTTTGTTTACAGCGAAGTGCTACAGCTTTAGACGGCGAGGGTTATTGGAAGACAGCAAGCACTATAATCTGCAAACCACTTTTTCGTCAGTTTTTCTTTGTTCCACGTCTTAAATACAATTAGATGATTTAGCTAAGTATTTTTGTATGTTTGAAGAAAAAGCTAATTGATCAGTAATTGACTGCATCTCGCGCTCTCTATCTATTTTCATTGGTGTTGAGTTGGGAAGATTTAGAAATTTGATGGATTTTTCAATGTTGTGTAATTTATTTATGCATAACCTGTAAATTCAAGAATATAATTGTACATAATGGCAAAATTATATTTTAAAATTTGCTTTGAATGACGTTAATTTTTTCGGTAAAATTATAGATAGAATGTAAAAATTATAATTATAAGGTATTACATCATATATAAAAATTAATTAATTAAATCAAAGAAACCAAATAATAAACATAATTTAATAAAAACAAATGTCAAATTGAGTTAAACCCATATTTAAACTAGAGACCTTAACAATATATTGGGTTCAGTGAAATCAAATAAAGTTGCAATAAAATATACCTACGTCACTGTAGTATCGTTCCGTAATATCGTAAGTATGCATGTGAACCAAACATGCTTTTAAGTTTTCAACACCCCTTCCTTACTTCCTTATGACTAGGCCAAAATCTCGTTATAGTACAATGCTATTTCAAAGGCTATGATGGCTCATAATAAAAATTTCAATAATCTGTTTAGAAATTTACATATTAATATAGAAAGCAATGGACATATCTTAATTAAGTTTCATTAAATTAGCTAATTCCTTTTATATTAATCTACTCACAGGTTGGATCGAATTATAGTTTAAAATATTTTTTATCCTTGTCAAGTTTTAGGCTAGGTTAATCTAAAAACCTATTTCATTATTTAAAATAATATTATAAACAAAATGGATTCTTCCAATGCATAAAATAAAAATTTCAATGGCTTTTTCTATTATAACTGTCCCGACCACGATTTTTTCTTCTTCTTTTTTTTTTAAAGTATTTCGCCTTGAAATAAGAACCTATATTGACACTAGATACCAAAAAAAGCATATTAACTAAAATAAAGGAGTAAATAAAAATAGATAAATAAATAAATAAATATTGTGTTCCATCGTTTCTATTATTTTATATTAATATTCAAAATTGATGTAAAATAAAAAAATAATTTTTTATTTAAATAGTATTCTGAATTAGACAAGACCAATTTGAATTACAAACCTCTTACTAAACTCAGTTTACTACATGTTAGATCAAGTAAGATGCTTGACCCATGAGTAGATTATTTCATATTGAACTCACTAGTATACGGGTCACCCCCAAAGAAAGAAACACCTTAAGGCATTTTAATTTTAATGTAAATCAATGTCATTGACCATGAATTATAGTAATAATTGAGTTGTTAAAAAAGCCCATGAACCAAGTATAATTCATCCTGCTGCATTTATTTGCACGGGAACATTTTGTTTGGGCACTAATTTTCATGATTGGTAAATGGGATAGACATATATACCTTTTCACTTGGTATAAAATCCTCTAAAATAAAAATAAGGTTTACCATAGTAATAGTGGGTTAAATATATAGTTAATTCCCCCCTACAACAAGATTACTATTAGGCTTGAGAATTTGAGCAATGAATGGAACTGCCTGCGCATGCCTTACCCAACCCGTGGGATCAGTTTCTAATGGCAACTTCATCGTCACTTCTATAGAAATAAAAATCATGCACGAAGGTTTCGCCACCTAAAAAAGACGAAAGACAAAAGAAGTCGCTTCACTTCTTACACCATTGGATAACCAAAAACAAATAATTAATAATATTTTATATCATCAAGCATTATATGTAAAATTCTGGCAGGAAACATGGTGAAGTCACGTACTTTTAAATGTGGTTTTAGACATGCAGTATACCGCACATTTTTAGATTAATCAGGGTTCTCCTCCCGTTTTAGCCTTTATTGGACTTGCATGAGACATAAATAATAATTAAAACATGATATAAAGTAAAACACAATAAAAAAAAACACGTCATGAACATATTAAAATTTAAAAATATAGTACCCTAAATAAGATTAAAACACACAAAAATATAAAAACATAACATAAATATATGGATGGTCGGTTTTAATCCGCTCAAAAGATATACTTATTATATTTTTGTCTATTCATTCTTATATTCTACATTTTGTTCAACTCATTTCTAACAAGATGCGACAAATAAAATTTTAAAAAGAACCTGACTGTAATCTTTTACATGGAAATTTTCAAAATTTTGCCTAATATGAATGTTAAATACTATAGAGCAGTGCAAACTACCTGTGCAAGAGAGAATATTGCGGGTGAATTGGTAACTGGGAAACCTAAATCAATTTATAGAAAAGACTGATAAAAAACTGAGCTAAGCAAGACCAGCATGTATCAGCTGGATTCTAAAGAGACGACTAGTGTTTTAACTGCTACTATATGTACATATTCAAAGATTACAACACACTACAAGAACTTTCCTGCTTAACAAACATAAATTATTTTCTGAATCTTTCCCTTTCCATCATTCTTCTAATCGTGATTGCTGCAAAGCTATCAGATTATCTGTTCCCAACCCACTTTAATGCTATAAAAACTTCTACCTGTTTTTGGTTTCAGTTCTTGAGGCATATCCATCTCCGTCCATTCTCATTTGGGAGTGTTTATGACCAAGGAAAGGAACTTCAGCGTCAGTTGGTCCAACAGATTGTGCGAAACAATGCATCTGTCACTAATTTGACCTCTTGTTCAGTTGTCCTGTCATTTTAATGACATTGGCTTAGAGTTGGCTACTGCTGTGGCAGCAGGAAAATCTCCAATATTAATCTCCATCTTATTGAAGGTGAGATTTGCAATAGTTCGATCGATGGCGTTGGTCTCTAATTCAGTTGTTTCCTTTTTAGCAGACCTGAATATTAAAATTATCTTCTGATCAATGACATGCTTGAATTGTAAAAACATGGACAAGGATAGCAGACTATATAAATTTGAACCGCAAAAATCTCACAATAGAGTTGAAAACCAGTGACACTACACGCTATTGTCATCAGCCTTACGTTTGAATTTGTAACATAAATATTAAACAGCGTCATACAGTTGACTAGAAGAAAGCTGTGAGTTATAGATTATTTCTAGTATAAGACTCTTCAGAAGTTACTAATATGATTGAGAAAATTCTAAGAGCTGTTTCTGAGGGGGGGAAAAAGGGCCTTCTGTAGACAATGCAATTTATCATGGAGCATTTGCCGCAAGTACAGGATAATTTTGGCTAAAATGTAGTATCTTTGATATTCGATTACCTTGTTCCTATACATTTTGGCTCTAGTTTGTAGGAAAACAACATTACAAGTAACACTTTCAAGCAACTAGAAAACAATAGACGTGAGCCTAATCTAAGAAAAATACACAGAGTACAAGTGCTGCGAATTGTAGGAAAAGTTTACCTCATTTTCTCCTCAGAGATTGTCCACTTGGGAGAATGAGTTCGCACATAGACATTTGCATGTTTGTTTAGTGCAACAGGATTCTCTTCAGAGTTCTTGGCTAGACGATAGAATGCATCTCGAAAGCAAATTCGAGTCTTATCAGACAACTGAACAAATTGAAATACAGAATTTATAAACAGTTACTCTTATGTTATTCGCTGTGAACAAATTTACTTAATTTATTTTAGTTGTTCACCTGAGCCATCACCATTTCAAGTTCCTGCAGAACAGATTCTTCAAGTGATACCGACTCAGAGACAAATTCATATGCACTTCTCTGTTCAAGAGGGACCAAGAATTTGGCAAGTGGTGCCTTACGCAAAAATTACAATAATTAGTTGATCTTATAACCTCATAAACTACATTATATTTTTACAATATAAGCATAGGTTGATGGAATGCATGTATGGTGGATTGCAACAAATAAGCTTAGAAACCAAGTGTCCCACTGATTAATCAAAGATATGCATTGAATTCCTTGAAGGAGTTTAACTCACAAAAGTTATTCCAAAACAAAGAATCCAAAACTGCAAATCGACTGAGAATATATATACCATCATAAATGACTGCAAGAATCTGATTATGAGCATTTGGGCAGTATGCAGTGTTCTTGGATTATAAAAAGTAACTTAACAATGTTAAGCAGAAAAGCGGTCAATCTTTTGTGGCCCTGGGCTGTTCTATTTAAAAAACTGCTAAAACATCTGACATAAACGTAAACAAAAAGGAGGTTTAGTTTTAGGAATAAAAGAATCAAATATATGCTGCTCTCCTCTCGTCACACACAACCCAACTTAGAAGTATGAAGTCAGTTCCTATTTGGCCATTCCTAGTGAGAGCTGAAGGTATTGAAGAAAATCTTAAACGTAAGGCTTAAAAAGTTTGGAAGTCATAAAAATGACATTAGCAAATGACAAGAGCTTCCTTTAGGTATGGCTCTTTCATCCTTTTAGGCTTTCTGCATTCTGGAGAAAGAATGTTTTCAGCAATGAGGTGAAGATTAGCATGATATGAGCATTTAGCAAGAGAATTAGAAGCACTAATTCCTAGGATTGTAATTATGCCAAAAAGGAATATTAGAATACGTAGGTAACTGCTCCTTGTGAATGACTGGCAAATAAAGAGTTTCCTAGAGTTATATATTTGGCAAGTCTTTAGACTGGTAGATTTTTATGATATATATTTCCTAAATAGGTAGCCGGAATATCATTTCCAGCTTAGATTTATCGGCTACAAGAAGTTTTTATCGTTTGCAAAGAATTTCGGGATCTTGTTCTTTCTGAGTCAGCATATTTGAAGGCATAGGCTCTGTAGTAAACAAAATAACAAGGATAGCTCTCAACTCAACAATATTTGGAAATACAGGTGTTTTCAGAAAATGTTCAGCATCGAATTGGCTTTTCAACAAATGGGTTGAGACTATTAGCTGGAGAAAATACTGGTGTTTTCAGAAAATGTTCCAGCTTTTCAGTAATGCAAATAGAAATAAACATATGCAACATATATGCATTTATGTCATATAGGAATTCGTGGACCAGAACAAAACATTAGCTGGAGAGCCAAGTACTTTAACACAAATTTTGCAGCATACGAGTACTCAAGATTTGTTTTCTTCCTCATTTTAAAGATTGGTGGAAAATCTCACCTTCACTATCAGGCTATTCTTGAGCTCAGACTTGCATGGTATAAAATGTAAAGCATGAATATCTTTCTCCAAATTAATGAATGGGGAAAATGCATGAGTTTTAAGATACTTTCCACTTTCCAAAGCATGTTCATTGTTTGAAATACTTTGACGATCTGAACTTACATCTGCTAGATGATAATCAGCAGGCATTCTCCCACACAGATATTTAGGAGAAAAGCAAAATAAATTTTGAGGATCTTCAGTCCCAGGCAGATCCCCCTGTATGGAATTCCTGCAACTTGGAGAAACCAGAAGAAGTGAATACTGGAAAACAATAAAATATTAACATCAGAGTTGAAATGTAAAAATGGCAGTGCAAATTTTAATATCCCGTGGAATACTGAATGAGTAGACTAGGTTTTAAAGCGTACAAAATTATGATAACAGAGGTAACATCAAAGAAAAAGGCAACATCACAGATGATCACTCAAGATCACCTACAAGAGATGCAAGATTCTCTTTGTTATAACCATTGGTGATGGAGGCTGCCGATTTCAATGATTAGTAAATAGTTTTGAATAGAATATATTCACCAAATCTTTTGAACCGCTCAATTTCCATGGGATGTCTGAGCATGGTGTTATTCCACCTTACAATCTAAATGAAGCATTCTCAAAACTGCATAATTTTCTGCAAGCAAGCAAAAAAAAAGAAAAAGAAAAAAAACCAAGTATCTTAATTGCAGAAGTAGCACTTATACAAGAATATGTGATCAATCTGCACGAATCTGGCAAAATCATCAAACTGATAATCTGGCTGAGGACGAGAATGTGAAGCCTGATTGAGATGCTCATCTGACAATCCTCCACATATACTTGAATAGCAAGATGGATTCTTAACATTTGCTGATAATTCAAATTCATAATCACTGCATAATTTACCATTGAACCTCAGTTCTTCATTCAAATTTGCATCTGTAGTGAAGCATTTGTTAAATGGTTCAAAATCAGTTAATTCCCATTTCAACCAACTTTCTGGGGAAGGAAGCCTATCTGCTTCTTCTTGACCCTTGGGAACAACAACATCCTTCGTTACATTACCGAAATAACAGTCCATGTGCTTTAATCTGAACAAGAAACAAAATATTACCAAAAAAAACACACATGGACACATGCGCACGCACACACACTCGTGCGCATGCGCGCACACACACACACACTATCAAACAAACAAACTAAAGATAAACCCAGAAGGGAAAGTTAGAAAAGGTTATATAATTTCCCCTTCAATTTTATGTTTTGTTCCTTGCAATGGAAATTAAAAATAACTTTCTAAATATCATCAATATAATTGGCAAAAAAAAAAGATAATATCAACAAATTCTAACATGAAAATTGAGTAATCCCTTCATAAGTAGGTCTTCCAAATGCGAAACTCAAAATATAAAATCCACCCCTAACAAAAAGATAACAGTAATAATAATTCTTTGAAATACTAGCAGACTAGATCCGACTAACACAAGAGCTTTAATATTGCTACACAAGTAAATGCTACAACATTTTCGATTTAGCCAAACAAATTTTTCTAAAAGTTTGCAAAACTTACTTCAACTAGGCCAAAAGTTAAATTTTCCTCGCTACAAAAACAGCTTTAATATTCCAACACCAAATAATTAACTAGAAATGAAACATGCAAGCTTGATACTTTTCCTACCTTCTTCTTTTAGTCACAAACCAAACAAAATCATGAATTAAAAGAAACCCAATTGGCTAATTTCTGACCAGCCCACCCACACGAGTACAAGGAGTTGAAGTTAAATCCTTATTTTAACACATACCTTCTAATTTCTAAAAATGTTCAAAAACTTATAATGAACTAAAATTTTTATTTAGAATTATTAACTACAAGAAAGTTCAAATTCTTCCTATAAAGATGAGCTAAAGTCCTTGCTTTTAATACATACCCTCTAAAAGAATTTTCAACTTACATGAACCATAGTGGTTTTTTTTTCCCCCTAAATACACTAAAAAGGTTCCAAAATTCTCCTACAAAGATTAGCTCAAGTTCTTATGTGGATACATACACTGTAAGAAAAATTCCCAATCTTTTCCAACAAATACAGACATAAAAAAATTAGAAATATAATAACCAACCGAACAGAAGGAGAAATTTGACGGCAACAAACCTTGTAGTGAGTTAGCCGAGAAAGTGAAGGCGACCCTGTTCTTTATTCACAAAAAGGAAGCGGTTTAGACGCATAAAAGAGATAAAAATTATTGAAAACTTTGATGGGTTCTAGTTGGATTTAGAAGGCAAGCCTAAGAGCATCTTTTTTTTTTTTTTTTTAGCTGTTAGAAAACAGAGGCGGCATTGGTATCTGCAGCCTATTCATTTCATTTTATTTTTAATACTACCAAAGCTTTAAAAAAAAAAATTAATAAAGAAAATTAATAAGCAAGTTGCAATGAAAGAGAAATGTAGATTGAGGGGACGAACAAAAAAGATTTTCAGAAAAAAAGGAGATGGAAGCTGCTGAAAATTTGTGGCTGAGAATTTTTGGAATAGACTAGTGGTTGAGGTTCTCCATCTGAAACTGCAAGCTCATTGGCCCACGTGTCAATAAGCTATTCTAACTTCTAAGTTAGTGTTGCTTACAGCCAAGTGGCTATTTTGGTATCTTGAGATACGACTACGTTGTGAGCTAAGTAAGGCATCATGTATCAGTGAAGTTGTAGAGATTTTGGATAGAATGACACGTGGCAGAAAAGAAGCGGGGAAAGACCAGAACGACAATATTGAGAGGCGACAATGGAAAAGTGGCAAGAAAGTTAGAAGTGTGATTTATCTGATTTTAGGTGTACTTGCTATAAGGCAGTACAATTGCTTCCGCAAGGTTGTTAATAATGAGACTCACATGATTTAGGGTTTTTTTTAGATGTGACAATCGGGTGAGTTCGAGACTAAATTATTTCGTGTTTAAATTTTTTAAGGATTGAGTTGATTCGGGTTCAAGTCTATTTGAGTTCAAATTTTTTCGGGTTTGGGTTCATTCGAGTTCGGGCTTATTTAGATTCGAGTCAATTCGGGTTCGGACTAATTCGAGCTCCGATTTGGGTTCCGGTCGGATTCGAGTTTGAGTATAGTTTACATCATTTTTTTATTTTATGTTAAATGTAATCACTTTTACGTAATTTTAAATTCTAATCTAACCACGAATTTGGCCCCGTCTAGCCCGAAAAAAATATTAGTTCGGTTCTATGGGTCTATCCATGGTCCGAAAAATTTTTGAATTTTAAGCTCAGGGTCGAATTTGTCCTAGCCGACCCATTTAAGTACAAATCATTGTTCATAATATTAAAAATTTATTTTTATATTAATAATTACATATTTTGTAATTAAATTTAAATAAAATATATTATTTTATTTAAAAAAATATTGTTTCAGGTCGAGACTTGAA
>JBBYHO010000006.1:397130-413911 GCA_038382025.1 Adansonia gregorii
ACTTTCATGTCAAAAATATACCTTGGGGATGTTTTGGTAATTTCTTTAGAATCAAGTCTTAGTTAGTCATCGGGATGCTTTTATGCTAAATGTGTGCATTTAGGATAGGTTCACCTCTTTATGATCTTTTTTCATGTCCTTTAGGGTTACTAAGATACTTTCATATTGAAGGTAGACCCAAGGAACATTTTGGTAATTTCTTTAAAAATGCGTTCGATATAGTCATTAGGATGCTTTTATGCCAAAGGTGTATATTTAGGATAAGTTCATTCTTCTATGGTCATTTTTGAGTCGGTTAAGGTTACCATGATACTTTCATCTCGAAGGTATACCCCAAGGGCATTTTGGTAATTTTGCATTAGAACAAAGTCTTATCTGATTGCTGGCATATTTTCATATCAAACATATACATTGGGATAGGTTCATCCTTTTAGACTATTTTGGGGTTTTAGGATACTCTATTAACATTTTTAATAAAATCAAACTTTTTTAAAAAATTAAGGCAATGTATCTAGGTTGGAATACTTTATGAAATTTCTCCTAGAATACGAGAGGTTTTATAGATTATTTTAATAACGAGATATATTTTTCAAAGTAAAAATCAAGATTTTTATAAATTTTGAAAAAAATAAAGCCATTCGTATTCATTCGGTCTTCTAGTAGGGTTAAAAGATTTTTGATTTTTTAAAACCTTTTGTGTTATGCTGGTTTTTCGGTGGGGCACAAAAGAGAATGATAAAAAAACATTAGTGTTCACTGGTCCTCTAATGGGGTATCTAAGAGGTTTTAATTTTTAAAAATATCAAAAACCTGATTTTCTCAACATGGAATAATATATTGGTTTAATAAAATATTATCTTGGGAATTACAATTATATGCTATATGTTAAAATCAGATAAAAATCAAATTTAAGTTAACACGCGATTAATAAGGTACTGAATTTCTAGCATCATGAGAGACTTGATCCTTGTGATTGTAACCAAGTCTCACACCTTCTACATGATCTCTAGTATGATTGTGGACCTTAGAGTTAATATTTTAAGATTTGATAACCCTCAAAGTACAAGCTCTAGTAGGTGGCCAATCTCACCTTGCCTAAACAAATTGGTGGCAACTCCAAATAAATACTCATTTTGTAATAACTATTTAAGGTTTAAGTCGAGTGAGTGATTCATCTCAACCACTTAGTCCCCAGCAATGAAAAAATATCAATAATGATATGACCTATAGAAATAAGAGAATGTAAAATAATGATATATCAATAACTATAGGAACGAGTGCCTTTTAAGTTGGGCTTGGTCAAGATTCAAGTCCCAACCATGTTGTGACATTGGGTAAAAGAAAACTTTAAAGGAAGAATAATGCAAACAAGGAATAAAAAAGCACAGTTGTTTGTAGAACTGAAGGAAGAGTTGTCAAGTTTAATTGTTAGTAGATTTAATCTTTTGTCATAGAACACTAGATGTATTGGTATCATGAAATCCTCTCATTAATGGTTGAAGCCCCATGGCCTTTTGTAGTTTGGTTTTTTAATTTTTGTTCTAAATAAACGTCAGATACACAATAAACAGCTTGTTCAATCTTTAACTGTTGCACAAGTTATTGCAAGTCATCAGTGGATGGTTATATTCAAAAGAAGATAAGTTGTATTATATGCTATGTTGTGGCATTTATGTGTTACAAAATCAAAGTATATGTGTAATTGGGAGGAGCTTAAGTATTATAGTATGCCTATTATGTGATTGCCATAATGGTTATTTGTTTTAATGCAGTGTTAATTTGTTTCAGTATGGTATTTATGTCATACCTTTATTAGTAGGGTATTTCGTTTTTGAAATGTTCCTATTGTGTTTAGCATATTTAAACTGTTTGTTTCTTTATGTCATCAGCTTCTGATATTAGTGGACAAATGGATGGCAACTTGGTGGAAAGTGGAAAGAAAATGATTATGGATATGAATGCTAACTTGCCTTCAAGGACATACTTAATAGAGGTTTATTCATCAAGACTTGCAAGCAAAATGGTTTTATTACATTTTGGAAAGAACAATTATTAGGTAAATGAATTTTTTAATCAAAAAAATTCATTTGAATTAACAACAAGACATATATAAGGTTTAGAGTTTAATTCTTTAAAGGATGCAGAATTATTTTACATGACTTATGCTCATAATATAGGATTCAGTGTTCGATTAGGGAGTACGAAGAAATATCAACATCAAAATGTGGTGGTAAAAAATTTCTTATGCAATATGTTCAGGAGGAGAAGTGGTTGAAGAATAAAAATGGGATTTGAGATCCTAGACCTATGACTTGAATAAAATGGTAGGTAAAGATGCATGTCATACTCCATAAAAGTATGTAGAAAATGATGATGTATATATTTGATAAAGAACACAACCATGAATTGGTAAAACTTTCATAAAAGCTTCTTATTAATTGAATCACATTGTTTATGTATGTAATGACAAAAGCAATGGTGATGAAACAAGTTGGAATCTGACCTTTGCAAATGATGTCATATTTCACTAACCAAACTAGGGGATTTGAGAAATTAGTTTCACAACTAAGGATCTTATAGATAAATATTTTGTAGAATTGATGAAAGCAATTAAAGGTGGTGATGCGAAAGTTGCATTAGTACAATAGCCAATTTTGGATCCTAGTTTTTACTTGAGATACACTGTGGATAATGAGAATTAGCTTCAAAATTTTTTAGGTAGACTCAAATAGTCAGATTATGTATACTTTGACGATGTTATTGCATTTATGTAACATATAAGAAGAATAGGTACGATCTTTCTTTATTAGTATTTATAGGAATTAATAACAACTATGCATGTCATCAAAATTTATATTTGTTGAAAAATGTCCATTCTCACAAAGTTCATCGTCTAATGAATTTTACTCACTGCCACTATCCTTGGAAATTAGTCTATCATTACATTTTACTCAGTCGATGAGATTACATGTTTGATTATTATGTCACGACAACCTACATTATGAACAGGCATAGTTCTTTATCTTATTTTGTTCATCTTTCTTAATAGTCTGGTTAGACCTTTTTTTGAGGTTTCTATAAGGTTGCATTTTCTCCCTTTGCAAAATTTTCATCCTTGCATTAAAAATCTCTTCCACCCTAACAATCAAGTTAGCCAAAGCAATTCTTATAACCTCAAACCTTCTTTACTCCTCGATGCTAAATAGCATAACCTATTAAACATTGCTGTTAATGATGAATGCTTCGATCTCTCTATTGTGCCTTTATCCAATTGTAAATTAATGGTCTCTAGTATTTATAGTCCGATGACACATGATGCAAAACTCTAGCATATACTTCAAATGCTGATTTTCCATCATGAAAATTATACACCTACAAGAAATACCTTGATACTTAAACAGAATAAATACTTGATACTTTGATTTAAACTTAAAAATAAGATAAGAACACTTTATACTTTGATTTAATTTGTTGTAAATGACTCTTGTCACAAATGTTGTATCATGTTAGATGATTTTATATGGTTATCCTTTCAGCATTTCCTTAAGTAAACATCTTGATGCCTAAGCTCTTTCTTGAACCTTTTGAATGAATTAAAAGTGAAAACTTGTCCATCATGTTTATCTAGCAGTTACATGTTGCTTAAAAGAATAAATTCGTTTCCCTCGAGTAAAAATCTACTTCTCGCTTCGATCTACGCATGCTTGAAAGTGTATTATTGATTGAATGGAGGAATTCAAGTAAGGTACCATTTCTCTTGATATATCTCTTTAGATATAAGTTGCATCCTTGACAAAGAGATGTTGCTTTAGAACCTTTAAAGAACTTGCCCATCAAAAATGCTGAAGCCTACATAAACCTTGTATTATATCCTCATTCATCTAACTATTCGCTTTAAAACTAAATCTACATACTAGATTGTTTTACTCAAAATAAAAATTATTTTTCACTCCACCAAGAATTCATGCATTTTTTAAATCCCTATGCAATTTCAATGTTATGGAGGTTTGAAGTAGTATTTCTTTGAATGTGCCACATGTAAAGTCTTATGATTAACTTCATGGATAATGATTTTCAGAGCATTATGCATTACCTTGTCCTCATCAGTAACAATTGAAATAGGCCTTTTTATTGTTTATGCAACATAAGAACTCATTTAAAACCTAAATAAAACTCTCTTCCATATCATTATGATAACCAAGAGCTTTATATCTGTGTTACATTTGCAAGAAGAGCTAAATGAGGCAACAACATCTTCTATGAATGAGCAAAGTCCCATGGTAAAACAAATGAAATTGCAAATGCATACTTGGTACATGTTAATTTTACACTTGTATGTTATATTATTATAGGAAAGGAAAAAAAAAATCTCACATGCACTTTCATTTAACTCTTACAAGGTGCATGTATTGCATGTGGAGCATGTAAGACTTGGCTTTCTTGATCCTCTTTGAATTGGAAATATAATTTTTATTTTTTTAAAATTCAAAATAACAACTAGCCCTAAATAGAATCAACTATGGCAAAGTTAGAAAACTAGATTTGTTTTCTTTCAATTAGAGTTTGAGTTGTACAAGTAATTAAAATTAAAAAAAAACCATATTTTTATAAGAATTATAAGTAGCATAATCTTAAATTTCATCACCTATTTCTTCAATGAAGCAAATGGATGAAATTGTCAATAGCATATAAATATTCTTTAGTTAATTTTGTAATTTGTTTTTTTCTTCAGTTAGTTCTATGATGAACAAATCAATAGAAATTTCATTGAATACATCAATTTGTCTTTTCAATATCTTTCTCATTTCATCAACTCTAATATTAGCTCCTTTGAATGAGCTGTATGTCTAAGATGATGCTAAGCACAAAATGAACATTCGTCTTCCTAAAAATATTAGGAAATATACATAAACAACCTTTTAAAAATGTACATAATAAGTGAATCAAAAGCAAATCGGTGAAGTTACTAACCCAGTATTGATGGCAGTTAAAAAATTCTTACTTGGATGCAAGGTCATCTATGCAATCCATCTTGGAGTTTTCAAGTTACAATAATAATAAACCAGGTCTCCTTTATAATCCCATTTAATATTTGGTGGAGCTGAAATCAATGAGTTGGAAGAAGAATGAGTTGAGGAAGCAATCATGACAAAATATAAATACTGCAGCAAATTTTGAGTGTTTAATCCTTTAAATAGTGGTGTACAAGATAAATCTTAGCATACTCCTTTTACTTGTGGACTCAATATTTCTAATTTCATGCAAAAATTTGTAGTCTGTACTGCAGCTAGGTTTTCAGGTTTTAAGGCATGACAAGTTTGATTCTCAATGGTGGTAACTAAATAAAATTCAAACCATATTCAAAAATCGATTTTTGAAATTCCATGTTATATCATAATTTGAATTCAAGATTAAAATAGTTGAATAAAGTGTATAGCAGTTGCGGCAATAATGGTCTTTCTATATTGCTATTACAAATACAAAGGTGTAGCGTTGGGTCAAAACTTCGTACTTATAATATGCTCTTTAAACAACACGACGAATGTTGTAAACACCTCATTATGTCTTAGCCAACATCTAAGGCAACAAAGGTCATCATTCGAGGCATCAATAAACTCAAACGGGCAAGCATTGATCCTTTTACCATTATTCCTAGCTAAGACAAAATGTTCTAAGAGCCAAAGGTGCATAAAATTCACATTTTTGTATGTATGTATTGTTACATAGCCTTTATGTATCAATATAAGGCTTTCATATCATCAAAATTCAAAAATCCACTACTTCTATCGATACAAAAGGCAATGTATTGATACATATGTCAATTATATCGATATTAAGTTATGTCATAGCAAAAATCACAAGTTTGGCCAAATATACCGATACTTAAATGAATGTATTAATACAATCATGAATTTATCGATACATTCACTAATGTATTGATACTTTTGGGCAAATTTGCTAATTGTATGAATACATTAGTGAATATATCGATACATTTTGTGTATTTTGCCAAGTTCATGGTGTTTTAAACCTTTTTGCACCATTACTTTAAAACATGAATTTGGCCACTATCTTGGCTCTAAAAATCATCCAATTTTAGATTAAACATCATGAAAATCATCTGGATTCTAATTTGGGCCTCAAGGTCTAGATTGTCACATTTTTGAAAAGTCCATTAAGCTTAGGATAAGGATATTTCATATTATAGTTTGATTTAATGAAGGGTAAGTTTGGCATTCCCTATTATGCCAACCCATGCATGCTTTAGCTGCAAGCATAGTACATTTTCCAATCAAATATTGAATACAATGACTGATCAAATTGTACATGAAAAAGGAAACCTAAGTTAATGTTCAAAATTAAAAATAAATTAATTAATTTGATAACTTGATACTTCATGGCACAAACACCGATGTGAACCTTTTTTTGCATTAAATTGCTTTTAAAATGAGTATAGGCATAAAAATCGCTTAGGCATTAGTAAAAAAGTATAAGATGGTCGATTAGCAAATTTCATGAAAAAAGACTCTAATACTTTCTAAAAAAAAGAAATTTTATCTTGAAGTCATATTTAAAAATAAATTCCATAATTGCATAAGAAAGTATTTAAAAGCTAATTTTTTCTCTTTGATGTTCATCTTTTTAACCAAGATTTATCTCTATGAACCCTAAAAATGCAATGTTCCAATCACACATGTGAGCCATTATCTAAATATGACTAAATAGGTGTTAAAAGTGCCTAGTCCATATAGAGAGGGTCGACCCCCTCTGATATAACTACTCAATTCTCGATCTCGAATATTTTAAATTGTCATAAAGAGGATACGAAAGAAATTGTCTGCATTCTTGTAGTAGCAAACATTTAAATCCAATACCAAACTTCGTACGAAATATTTTTTTCAATATATAATGAATAGAGCTTTTTTCCTTTATTACCTAGTTAAGTGTAAATTTCAAAACTAAATTAATAAATTATTTAATTTCAACTGTTGTAAAAGACTCTACAAGATTGTTTAAACTCTTATATAACCTATTAATTTAAGTTTGCACTTGCAAAATTTTCTTTTCAGAAAAATAGTCTAACAAAATGAAAATTTTAACAATATTGGCGATACATTTTATTTCCTTACAGGACATAAACTCAAATGACTTGAATTAATGGGAAGAAAAAGGAGAAATAGCTAAATTAATAATTGAAAAGGACAATCCTGAAGTAGTTGTTATTATATTAACACCAGAGAGAGATGGATTTGCAGGTTTTTGTTATAATTCTATTTATTTTTTGTTGATAATAATTACAATATTATCAGTGTCCCTACAATTGGTTAAGGTATAGTCAAGATCTTTATAATTAATAATTTCTTTAATAACTTAATGATAGATCCTGAATTTGATTTAAGGTTTTCATCTTCTTTTCACATCTTATTATTCTCTGTCATTTACTTAACTCTCTTAACTATATAATTCTTTTACAAAGAAGACAACATTATTAGACAATGCAAGAGGTTGTAGATATTTTAATCCTAAAACTTACTGGATTGCATATTTTAAGAATAATTGTGCATACCAATCAAGTTAAACCTTAACTCATACACTTTCTTTCATTAATGAATCTTGAAAGCCTAAAGAGTTTGTTCAATTTAAGTTTTGTTGATCTGAGTCATAAAAAAAACAATAATAATTTAGTCAACTGAGGCCAACTTACCAAGCACTAACTTTTTTTATTTCTAGATTTTAGTAGAGAAACAAGAACATAACACGAACATGTTAATTTCATGTTTTAAAAATTTTTATCTACATAATTTTTTATCCTCAAAGAATATGATCAAATACATTCAAAGAATTTATTGAATGACATCATATTTGTAATTATTCTTAACTAGAAAAAGGATCTTATTGTCCTTAAAAGAACATGATTTACTTCAATCATTTTAACTTAAATTTTACACATGGTATTTCATTAATAATTTGTTTTCTTTAAATATCACTTATGTGACATAATTTCAATGAAAAAAATACACGTCTATATGAAAAATCTTTTTATAAATTAATTTCTTTTAATTAGGTTTATAATTGAAAAATTAAAACTTCAATCTTGAATCATGAGATAAGAATGAACTAGAAGTTATCCTTAACAAGTTCCTCTTTTGCATAACAAATGTTAATAATTAAGGAGACTATATTAACGAAAAATTAACCAATAATAGCATGCTCACAAAAATTTTTATCAGCAATAACCAATATTGTTATTTCTAATGCACTAAAGCATATTGACATTTGAAATGTTAAACTTAGATGTGTAAAAGTAATTCTAAATTTAATTGAAAGTGATTTTAAGGTAAACAACAATAAGAGAATATGAACATTAATTACAAATTGATTTGAAACATATTTATATAAGGTAAGATAATCAATAATTAGAAGGTAATATATTTAATAATTTAAGTGATATAAATTTCCTTTTTACAGTGAAGATGAATCAAATCAAGTATAATGAATTATCTTTTAAATTATAAATGTATAAAAAATAAAATGCATTTATTAGAGGATTCAAGGCAATTTTTTAAGATTGTTTAAATGTTAATGTAGACAACTTATTTTGTTTGGGCTTATAATTGACCATTTTTTTTCAATTTCAGGGACTTTGTTTGGATCCTCTCGAATGAGTTATTAATGATAGAGAGGTCTAATCCAGGTTTCAAAATGATTCCTTGGGCTTAGTTTAATAAGAAAATACATTTGAGTTGAATTGTCTAATTTAAGGGTAAGTGATGGATTTGAAAAATTGAGACCTAGATCTTGAAAATCTAAATATGATAAGGTGCCTATTATATATCCCTTGATAAATTGGAATGGCTATTAAAGTCACTTGGATAAAAAAGACTTATTTAAGAAGTCAAAATCAAATTTTTTTTAAAAAAAGTGAGAAGCTAATTATAGGCAAAATCAACCGTAAAAAATTAACTATGTTGCCTAAAGTTTGATTTTCAAAGTAAAGGAGCTTTAGAAATCAGATCTCAAAAGTGGTTACATCAAAATGAAATTGAACATGGATTTTAGGTCAAGAAAGTGCTATCAGGGTCGGGATATAAAAAAAACCTCAGAAGGTGTCAAGAATTCAGAAGAACTTAATCCGAGAGGTCTAGTGTAAAAAATTCTAACTTTTTTGAATGAAAGTCGTTGAGGGTTGTTTTAACTAAGAACAAAACATCTAATTGAATTTTACAAAATATATCATGATCAATTAGATGAAATAAAAAATTGTACAAGATTAGGTCATTAACATGCCTTGATTGATTTTTAGCAAGTGAAAAATGTGGTAATTTGCCCATTCATTAAAAAAAGGGTATGATGGTCATTCTACCAATATTAGTTGAAGGAAGTTAGGTGGTTAGTTGTCACAACATGGCTAGGACATGAAGCTCGACCTGCTTGACTTAGGATACACCTCGTTTCTCTATTTTTTTCATTCCTATTGGGGTTTGAGTTGTTAATATGAATCTCTCACCCAACTTAATCATATATGGCCATTATGAAATCACCATTTGACTTGGAGTTCACCACCAATCTATTACTTAGGATACACCTCGTTTCTCTTTTTTTTTTCATTCCTATTGGGGTTCGAGTTGTTAGTATGAATCTCTCACTCGACTTAATCTTACATGGCCATTATGAAATGACCATTTGACTTAGAGTTCACCACTAATCTATTTTGGCTAGGTGAGATTGATCATCTACTAGAGTCCATCTTTAAAGGGTTATCAAACTCTCAAAAAACATTTTTCAAGAACTGTATACTAACTAGATTTTACATGAAAGGGTTTGGGAGTCGGTTACAGTACAAGTATCTGATCCCTCTC
Organism: Adansonia gregorii; assembly: GCA_038382025.1. NCBI lineage: Eukaryota > Viridiplantae > Streptophyta > Magnoliopsida > Malvales > Malvaceae > Adansonia > Adansonia gregorii. The sequence continues at coordinate 406,991 of JBBYHO010000006.1, forward strand.
ATGATGCTCAAAAATCTCTACCTTTTAATTACATGTTAACTTAAATCTTGATTTCTATTTGGTTTCAAATATCCAATTTTCAATTATAATTCTTGTCTTTTAACAAATTTCTAAACTAATTTTATTGTTCTATTCAAAAAATCGAGTTTATAATAATTTTTCCAAAATTTCATTCATAACCTATTAGATGAAGCTAGAGAAATATGAAGTTTTGTTTTATGAAAATTAGAAATCCCGATTATATTTGTTTCAGAAAGGATGTCCGACTATTAAAATAATCTGTAAACCCTCCCATATTTTGGGAGAAATTCACATACTATCCTAACTTGGAGTCATTACTTGATTTTTAAAATATATATCTTATTAATGATTTGATAATAAAACCAAATCCCTAGGACTCAGTTTCAATGGTATTATACGAAACAAGACTTAAAAGGCTTAATTTTGGTTAGAGAGACCAAAATGTCCCTTAAAATACACGTTCAACATGGAAGTCCCCTGTGACTCTAACAAACTACTAAATGACCGACATAACCCCTAAAATGCACGTGACATGAAATTACTTACATGTCCCTGAAGGACTTGGTTATAAAATGAAATAACTAACCTACCCTAAAGTCCAGATGACATGAAACTACTTATGTGACCCCTAAGGACTCGGCTTTAAAATGAAATGACTGAAGTATGCCCAAGTGCATAAGAAATGAAAATGCTTACATGACCTTTAAGGACTTACTTTTAAAATGAAATGATTGAAGTAACCTTGAAGTGAATGTGACATGAAAGTGCTTATATGATCCCCAAAGACTTGATTTTGAGGTAGAATGATGAATTTACCTTAAACTTTTCAAAATTACAAGAAGGTCTCTACACCATTTGGAAATGCATGAAATATACTTAAATACATGAAATAATATGTGGGAACATTGCAAATTGATCCCTTAACATTTGTTCAAGCATGAAATGGCCTGAAATACATGAAAATAATTTTGCAAAATTTGCAAATTACACCTTAAAGTTTAGCGAAATTGAAAAATGGCCAAAATATGTGAAATAAATTATGAAAATTTGCAAATTGTTTCTTTGGCTCTCAACCAAGCATCTCAAAAAATTTGCAAACTTTGCAATTAGCTCTTGCACAATCGACAGCAAGCTTGGAAGGACCTCTAAATGGGTTTTGAAAATTTTGGAAAAATTAAATTTACTCCTTAAAAATTTAATTAACATTAAAACACATCAAGCGACATTGAAAAGCAAAGCAAAAAATCATAAAAATTCAAGAGCTAATTAAATAATTTGCCCAAAAAATATTTTTCTTGTGCAATCAATATCATGCATGTACTTAGGTATGAATTTCTAAGCTAATTAAATGTACTCATGTGAACTCAAAGTCATCCATACAACAATACTCACAAATAAATTCAATGGAAATATAAAAACTCATAAAATCAAAGAATCCCATGAAAACATGTACAATGGAATAAAACACATGGATGTAATGCATGAGCATGTAGGTATCAAAATTATCTTACATCTCATATAAAGAGTCAAGAATTTTTCAATATAACCTCTTTGCTCAGAAACTAGAATTTCATGGAATTAAATCAAGTAGTAACATAGTGGAAAATTTGATCATAGCTTCCAATGTTCAGCCTTTAAACTTGGCACTTAGACCATTGGCAAAAACTATCCAAGAAGCTCTTTTAAGGAAAAAAATGGATTTTGCTAGATTCCAAAACATTTAGTAAACTCAAGAATTCACATCAAAAATTATTTTCATACCAAAATCAATTCATTCATGGCATTGAATTTAAGCTACCTAATAAAATCATTTGAACTCAAAATCTTCTATATCTTAACATGCGCAAGCATTTTAGATGAAAAGATAGAAAATCAGGCTAGTAAAACTTCCATAACTTCATGCAAGATGAAAATTAAATATATATCATGCACGAATCAAATAAACTTGTCAACATCAAAATTAAAACCAACTTGCATGAACATGATTTGAAACACTTAAAAATTGTGAAAACATATTTTTAAAGAATTTTAAGCAAAATGAAAACAAAAATCAAGGATCACTTGGTCATTGCTTTCATTTATAGGCTCCTAATTTCGTCTGTGACTTTTCTCTAGCAGTCCAAAATATCTGAGACCAAGAATCAAGTGACTGTCTATCAAAGGTCAAACTCTTTCAAGTAGACCAAGCCTTTTTGAGACCCATTTGGTAATATTAAGATGGTTGCTCATGCACATAATCGAAAGATTGTAATTTTAGGGTCCACAGAGAACAAATCCCAAATACAAACATGAACGTTGAAGAGGAAATATTAGCTTTTGAATTTATTTCTTGTTGGAGTTATGAAATTTATTTTTAGATATGATATCACAGTCAAATTTTTTATTTTTAAAAAATTTTTATTTTTTTGTGAAATTTTATGAGTTGACCGTCACATATTTTTATTGATACCCATGCAATATTTATACTGATACTTTGAAAAATAAAAAACTTGTGAAAAACATTTTGTATCGGCATTCATACCATGAGTTGTTAAGTTTTCAATTTTCAATAGTATCACAAGTTTCCTTCTTGTAAATTGTTTTGAGTCTAAGGTTTTTGACATTTCTTATATACTTTCAATTAAATTTTTTTATTCAGCTTTCTAAGACTTAAATTCATTTTCAAATTTTCCATTTATGAAATTTTCTACCATATGGATGTTTCTTGTAAACTTTTTACAAATATGAAATTTTTAATTGTCTTTTTCACACATGAAATTTCCTCATGCTAACCATATTCTTTTCTAATATAGATTTTTTTTTAGAATTCAATACTTGGGATATTTTTTAAATATTTTAGTGTGATTAAATACTTGGAATTTCTCTTTCTATGAATTTTTTTAACTAAAAAACCCTTTAAACATGGAATTTCATTTCTTTTCACCCAAAAATTTCTTTCTTATTTTATTTTCCCATAATATGGAATTTTCCATTTGGTATACATAAAGTTTCATTTTCTTTGGCCTCCACACTTTCCATTTGTCCAATTTTGGACATATTTCTTTCAAATTTTCACAAAAATGATTTTTAATTAATTTTTTTCACTTGAAATTTTTCATGAAAAATTTTATTTTCACATATTGAATATTTCTCCATTCATTTTGTTTTTATTGGCCAAGAGAATATTTTCGTTCTCATGAGCTTTAGGCTTTGAAATTAAGCTAATGAGCTTTAAAGCCCATATAGTTTCCAACAAGTATAACAAGCCCATTCTAATCTTCCAACAAAGCCCAGTAACATTTTCTTTGAACCAACATTAATTCTTTAAAGTATACAATTTTATAAGCTCTCATGCATAGTTTCTAATTGATTTCTCTACATGAAATGTTTATTTTAATTTTCTGAGGATATTTTTCTCTAAATTCCTTTATCTCTAAGGTTTTGTTTAATGAATTTTTACACATTAATTTCATTAATTCAATTTTTTCTATGGATTTTTATTTCGAATTCTTACATGATTAAATTCTTTATTGGATTTATAACACATAAAATTTTATTTCCCCACTTGATTACATAGATTTTAATCCTTTTTTTTTCTGTTTTTTACACTTTGTTCCTTTCAACCAAGTCTCTTCCATTTGATTTTCAATCAAAGGTTGTTATGCTTTATTTTTTTTCAATTTCTTTTTTTATGGTATTTTAATTAGAATTTTACATGATTAAATTTTAAATTAAATTTTATTTTATGTAAAATTTTAATTAACCCTTTGAGTATATGAATTTTAATTCATTTTTTTTATTTAGTCCATGCAATTTAAATTGTTCCATGAGTTTTTTTCCAACAAATTCCCATTTCAAATGGAACTAATTTAGTTCCAATTAGTTTTTTTTTCTCAAACAAATTAGTTTAGTTCAAACTATTTCTAACTTATTTACCTATGAACCAGCTTGGTTGGAATTCCATTCCTATCCAACAAAGTCTAGTTTTATCCCAACCAAATCCAAAAAATTGGACAAGAGAGGACATGAAAAAGCTATCATCTTTAGTTGGGGAAAGTGAAAAAGATTAATCACACAAAGTATGGCCATATGACATGAATTAATTATTTTCCACCAAACAAAAAGAAAAAAACATTAATTAAAAAAAGAAAATAGCTACTTTAGAACACAAAAGTGATGCCACTTCCATGATTAAGGGGATTTTTCATTTTTTTTTATTCTTTTTTTCCCAACAACAATAAAATCCCTTAGTTCTTGGAACCAAAAAAATTGAAAAAAGATTGATTTATTTTTAAGTATTTTTCAAGTTTCTTTAAAAGTTCTAAAGGTATTTCTTTTGGGAACTTTTTTGTTCACTTTATTCCATTTATTTTCATTTTATTTTTATCTTTTAATCCTCTAGCTAGTAGCTTCATGACCCTTATTTATTAAGGAGATTAAGCTTATGCCCTAGCATAATTTATATGCTTTAAAGGCGAAGCTTGGAGCCATGACCATTCTTTTATTTTATATTATTATTCTTTGTTGTTGTTTAAATCTTGTTGAAATCATTTATTCAAAGATCAAGTGTCTAAATTGTACCTTTAAGTATTAAAATAAATTTTAATATTGATGGATCTTATACATGATTTAGTTGTGTTTATCCTTTTTGCACTTTTAGTTTATGATTTCTCTTAAATGTTGGGATTTTGAGAATTTTTTGTTTTATATTGAGCTTTATAGTACCCTAGGATGATGTTAACATGCATTTATGTCTACTTTCACGAAACATGAAATTTTTGGAGGGCTATTTTGTAAATAATTAAAACTTTAAGGGTTAAAATGCAATTTTTCCTTTAATTTTTAGGCCATTTAGGGGTGGTTTTGGTTCATGGCAGAACTTATAAAGACTGTTTCATTATGTTTCTAAAACTTTCAAACCTATAGCGGATAAAATGCAATTGTCACATTTTTAGGCCATTTTAAGGTTTTTCTTAGCTTTGTCAAACCCCTAAGGACTATTCTATAATTGTTCCAAATTTTCCAAACTCATCTAAGGGCATTTACTTGCCTAAGGCAAATAGGTGGTGGCTAGGAAATAGAAAATTTTCATTTTTTAGGCTTTTTAGGGCCATTTAGTAATTTTAAAAATGTTAAGGATTAAATTATGAAATTGAAAAAATTGTTCCAAGGCCAAAGGTTTTGGCAGAATGGTCCTAGTGATCTCAGGTGAAATTTCCATGTGTTTTGATATTTTTTTATGGTTGTTTATGAATTTTAAATCATATAACAACTAAGTTGAAAAGTTTGAAAGTGTTAAGTCTATTTAGCCAACACTTTGAACATTAGGACTAATTAAGCCATTCTAATATTAAATTACCCGCTTAAGGTATTTTGAAGATTTTAGATGCATTCCTAGTGGTTTAGGTTATTTTGAGGCAAAGTGCAATTTTGAAAAATTAAAGGACCTAGTAGCAACTTTTGTTATGTTGGTTACATTTACCTAATAGCTTGCCCACTTAGGATATGATTGTTATTTCATGCTATTATTAAGTTTTTTAGAGTTGCCAGAATTGTTGAAGGTATACTTTAGAGAGCATTTTAGTAATCTTACCTTAGAACTGAGTCTTTTAGGGTCACCGAGATACTTTTATGTTAAAAGTGTGCTTTAAGGATAGATTAGTCATTTCATGATATGCTTGACTTTTTTAGGGTTACTGAGATACTTTCACATTGAAAGTATGCTTTAGGGGCATTTTAGTTACCTTAAAACTAAGTCTTTTAGGGTTATTGGTTCATGTCAAAGGTATGCTTTAGTGAAAGGTTAGTCATTTCATGATATTGTTGAGTCTTTCAAAGTTACCGGGATACTTTCAGGTCAAACGCATACTTTAAGGGGCACTTTAGTAACTCTTAATCTTATTCTTCTCAGCTCTAGTCAAATTTTCCAACAAGTTTTTGGTGGCTAAATAGTTAACAATGTATGCGTGCTAAAGAGTTGACATACCAATTGAAAGGAATTGCTCATAGGGAAAGTTTTCTTATAATGGAATTGCATACTATTCATGAACTAATTAGCTAAGATGGTCTACAACAAAGTTTTGACCACCTCTCTTATCTTTTATTTCCAAATCAAACTCTTGCAAAAGAAGTATCAAGCTAATCATCTTCGTTTCACATATTTCTTTCTGAACAAGTACCTAAGAGCTACAGGATCAGAATAAACAATTACTTTAGTATTAATCAAATAAGAACAAAATTTCTCTGCAGCAAAAATAATCGCTAAAAGATTTCTTTCAATTATGGAGTAGTTGAGCTATGCATCATTTAGAGTGCAAAAGGTGTAATAAATCATGTATGCCAATTCACTACCAAATAGCTCTTATAATATAGTCACTTACATCACACATGATATAAGGGTAAAGTCAAATCTTATGGCTAAATCACAGAGGTTGAAGTCAAGAGTTCTTTTAATGTCTCGAATACCTCTTTACAGTTATCATCAAAGTGGAAGGGCATATCTTTTTTAACAACTTGCATAGAGGCAATCTAATCTTTGAAAAATCCCTAATAAATCTATGATAGAAACCTACATGACCAAGAAAAAGATGAACCTACTGTACACTTGTGGGAGGTGGCAAAGAATGGATAATGTTTATCTTAGATTTATCAACTTCTATTCCCCTAAAAGAAATAGCATCCCTAAGAACTATACCTTGATTGACCATAAAATAGCATTTTTCCTAGTTTAATGCAAGGTTAGTTTCCATGCATCTTTCAAGCACAAGTGCTAGATTATCTAAACATTTATCAAAAGAATCACCATAGACACTAAAATCATCCATAAATACCTCTATGATGTTCTTCACATAATCAAAAATATGCTAACCATACACCTTTGGAATGTGGTTGGTGCATTGCAAAAACTAAATGCCATGCTTC
>JBBYHO010000006.1:414011-424456 GCA_038382025.1 Adansonia gregorii
ATCAATACAAACCCATTTGAACTCGAGTAAGAACAAGCTCATTATTTTCATTCTTCACAATGGTGATGCTAGACTTCTTAAAAACCACTTCTATTAGGTTCACCCACTCAACGATTGGATAAATCATTCTAACATCTAGGTGCTTTAATATCTACTGCTTTACAAATTCCATTATAGGAGGATTCAAGCAGTGTTGTGCTTCTCTTGTTCATTTTGATTTTTCCTCTAATAAAATTCAATGCATGCTTATGGACATGCTTGTTTCTTTGATATCAACAATTAACTAACTAATTATCGTCTTGTGGTACCTGAGCATACAAATAAGTCTCTTTTCTTACAATGGTGTGAGATCTTTAACAATGATAACCGGTAACATGTCTTTTTCACCTAAAAACATGTATTTCAAATGATCTAATAGCGGTTTTACTTGTCGAAGCCTATATAATAGAAGGTAGAAGTGTCACTTCAGATATAGGCATATTGATAAATGAAACACCAAACCTTTTATCACTAAGCAACAAAATGTGTATAGATGTCACTACCTTCTCTAGATGTTTACTTAAAGTCAACTCCTCCTTCAATTTTTTAGATATCTCTATTCTAAGATTCTTACTAATGGCTATTTCAAAGCTAACTTCACTATCTAACTCAAAAGATTACTTTAATAAAGTATTAACAACATTAACTACGAAAACATAGTACAAGTCACTAAGATACCTCATGGCTTCAAAAATATTAAAATGAATCACTTTACAATCAAATTTCAGAGTGAGGATGCCATCATGAACATCAATTGTGGTCCTAGTTATCCTTAAGAATGGCCTTCCTAATAAAATTAGGGTTGGATTAGAGGATGTATCATCTTCTATCTTAAGAATGTAAAAATCATAATGCAATTGTACATGGTATAGTGAACATACCTGCATGCTTTTACTTAGATGAAAGTTTTCTTTATAGAATTATAGAGATATTCTCCCCTACTTTTAACTTTTCATCACCTTTTAGCTTATGTTTAGAGATACGCAACTCTTACCTTTTCATCATCTTTTACCAATGATGTTTAAGTTTCTACCCAGTAACGTTTAAAATTTAGTTAAAACCTTCATCAACAAATTTGATAGCTATGCATGGGAACAATTTTATGACATTGAAAGGTTCGAACCATCAAGACTTAAGTTTTCTTAGAAAAAGTTTCAAGTGTGAGTTATGGAGAACAACAAGTTAACCTAGTTCAAATTTTCACTCCATGATCTTTTTATCTTGCTATCTCTATTTTTCTTTATAAAGCTTGTCATTTTCATAAGCTTGAAGAACAAATTCATCCATCTCATTAAGTTGTAGCAATCGGCTCTTTCTAATTGCATGAAGATTGAAATACTATTTATTGATGGCCCAATAGCATTGTGTTCTAGTTCTATGGAAGATGAAATGTCTTACCAAAAACTAATTGATTTGGAAGTATCTCAATAGGACTTTTATAAGCAGTTTGGTATGCCTATAATGCATTATCCAATCTCTTAGACCAATCTTTTCTAGTTGGGTTAGCCATCATCTTCGATAATTTTTGTAATTTCTTGGTTTGATAATTTAGCTTGGTCTCCTGATTATGGGTGATAGGCTGTGACAATCTTGTGTTTAACCCTATGTTTGTTAAGAAAAGCTTCAAAATTTTTGTTGCAAAAGTGTGAACACTTATCACTAATAATAGCTCTTGGTATGGTAAAACGGGTGAAGATATTCTTTTTCAACAAATTTAAAACACCCTTAGAGTCATTAGTTGATAAGGCTACTGCTTTAATTACTTTGATACATTATCTACAACAACTAAAATGTAAAGATTATTGTAAGAAGGAATAACTGGTCCCATAAAATCAATATCCCATACATGAAAAATCTTTACTTCTTAGAGTTATTGAGCAATATCTCATTTCCCCTTGAGATGTTGCCTACTCTTTGACACTTGTCACATTTTAAAACAAAGTGGTGAGCATATGTAAAAAAGTTAGCCCATAAAAACCTAATTATAGAACTTTTGTTGCAGTTCATTCTCTTTAAAAATGCCCTTCATAATCCAATGAATGACAAAGCTACAAAATACTTTCAATTTCTTCCTTAGGCACACAATTTTTATTAATCTGATTAGTACATTGCTTAAATAAGAATGGTTCATCCTAAAATATTACTTAATATCATTAAAAAACTTTTTTTTTTATGTTAAGAATTCAAATCAAAAAGGAAAACTCTACTTACAATATAATTGACATAGTTGGCATACCATGGTTAATTCTTGTTGATTTACTTAGAAAAGCAACTCATCAGGAAAAGTCTCATTAATTTGTATGGAACTACCAATTTTTGCCCCATTGTCCAATCTTAAGAGATGATCTACCACTTGATTTTCTATTCCTTTTCTATTATATATTTCCAAATTAAATTCTTGCAAAAGAAATATCCATCAAATCAATCTTGGTTTGTCATCCTTTTTTTTAAATGAAATACTTAATAGTAGAATGGTCAATATAAATAATAACTTTAGCATCCGCAAGATATGATCCAAATTATCAGAAGCAAATATTATAGCAAGCAATTCATTTTTAATTGTAGTATAATTCAATTGAGCATTTGCCAAAGTTTTGCTTGCATAGTATATGGAATGGAAAAACCTTTTCTTTTTTTTGTCATAACATCGTACCAACTACAAAATCACTTGTATCACACATTAGTTCAAATAGAAGATTTCAATTTGTGATAATAATAATAAGGGTGATAACTAACCTTTTTTTTAAATCCATAAAAGAGGCTAAATATGCATTATCAAAGTTAAAATGTACCTCATTTTCTAAGATATTGCAATATGGTTTAGAGATCTTCAAAAAGGCCTCAATGAATCTCCTAAAGAATCCAACATAACCAAGGAAACTTCAAATTCCTTGACTAAAGTTGAAGGTGGGATTTTGTCAATGGTTTTAATCTTTGGCTTGTCCGCTTCTATGCCTCTTCTTAAAACTTGATTTCTCGAAACAATACCTTTTTGAACCGTGAAGTGGCATTTTCCTAATTTAAGATTAAGTTAGTTTTTTTCATGTCTTTTAAGCATCAAACCTAGATTATGCAAGCATTTATCAAATGAGTTTCCAAAAACTAAAAAAATCATCCATGAATACCTCAAGGCATTGTTCCACCATATTGGAGAATATAGCCATCATGCATCTTTAAAAGATCACTGAAGCGTTAAAAAGCCCAAATAGAATTATTCGAAAAGCAAAAATCTCATAAGCCCATAAAGGCATGTAAAAGTAGTCTTCTCTTTATCTTTCGATGCTGTAGCAAATTAATTGCATCCCGAATAATCATTCAAAAAACAATAAAATTCCTTACCAGCTAACCTATTAAGCATCTAATCAATAAATGGTAATGGAAAGTAGTCTTTTCGAGTAGCTTTATTGAGCTTCCTATAGTCTATGCAAACCTGCCAATTAGTTACCATTCTTGTTGGAATTAACCATTTATTGTCATAGGAAACCACAATCATCCCCTCTTTCTTACGCACATGCTAAATTTAGAACTATAAAGAATGGATAGATGATGTCAACATCCAACCACTTGATGGTTTCTTTTTTAACCATTTCTTTAATGATGGGATTAAGTTGGTATTAATGCTCTATTATGGCCTTATAATTGTCTTCAAGAAAGATCTTATGCATGCAAGTTAAAGGACTAATTCACTTGATATCAATAATTGGCCAACCTAATGCTTTTTGATGCTCTTTAAGCACCCTAACTAATATATCTTTCTGTTTATCACTAAGAAAAGATGAAAAATAATAGGAAAAGTAGAATTTTGACCAAGAAAAGTATATATTAAATATGGAGGAATTTATTTAAGCTTTAAGGAATGTGGCTCCTTGATGGAGAGCTTGGTAGATGTAATGCATAAAGGTCCCAAAGACTCACATGTAGGATTAAACTTAGTTAAATATGATGCATTAAGTAACTTCAAACACTTAGTGAACTCATCATTAACCTTTTCAGAATTAGACACCAATGTTGCATCTAATGGATCAATTAAGATAACTATATATAAAAACTTTGTTTGTTGCACAATCAACTATATTCCTTACAAAACACTTATCAGACTCATTAAGAAATGTCTTAGCTTTCAAAACATTAAAAGTTACTTATTGGTCTTGAAGTCTAATGGTAAGTTTGCCTCTTTGCACATCTATAAAAGTTCTATCGGCAGCTAGAATAGGTTTCCATAGAATAATGGGTGTTTCATGATCTTCCTCTATATCAAGAACTAAGAAATTAGTTGGGAAGATAAATTTGTTAACTTTGACACTGTGGTGGGTTTTATCTCCCCTAAACCTAGTCTTCTTTAAATAGAAAAAGGCATCAAATTTATTCTTGCACTAAGATCACATAAAACTCTTCCAAAAATTAAGTCCCAATGCAAGATCTTTGAGTTTGGATACCAAATAGCACTATATTCTTCAATAAGTGTGATAGTCTCATATTCACCTAATTTCCTTTTCTTAGACAAGACATCTTTTATAAAGTTAGCATAACTAGGCATTTGTTTTAAGCAAAAGCAATATTAATGTGGAGGTTTTTAAATAGCTCAAAAAACTTTTGAAATTGGTTGTCAAGTTTTTGCTCTTAAAGATGATGTAAAAAAATGGTGGTGAGTAGCCTGATGTTGTTATTGTAGAATTTTGTCAACTTCTTTTTCTTTGATGAATCAATTTTTTTATCATCATTCTTATCTTTATACTATTCATAAGTGTGATAGCCTTACAATGCTCTTTTCTGTCTTTTTTTAGATTAGGCTTAAATCACTTAGAAGAGTACCCATAGGACGATTATTGATGGCACTAGCAAGTTGGCCGATTATATCTCAATATTCCTAAGAAATGCTGTTTGAACTTGCATAAATTGCATAAACATATCTTATATTGACAGCTTTTTCCTTAAGCTAGACCTTAGGCTTGGTCAAGAGCCCTAGCTTGCTATGTAAATCTAGGAGGGATAGGTTGCTTAGTTGTAGACAAAGGTCTTTGGTTGTTATTCCAAGAGAAGTTTGGATAATTATGTGGATAATTATGCCAACTTGGATTATAGCCATTTGAATAAAGGTTATTTTGCTGCCTGCTATAATTCATAAAATAATTAACTGATTCAACGTAGGTTGGGTAATAATCACTAGAATGTCCATTCCTACATAGTTCATAAATCACAAAAGGGCTCTGAATTGAATGCACTCTTATAGCATCAATTTTTTTTAAACTACTGCTAGTTGTGCATTTATTGCAGTAATGGCATTGACATCATAGATAACTATAAATTTTATTGGCAAACTTCTTTTGGTGGACCATTAATCATTATTAGAAGTCATTTGTTTAAGTAACTCATAAGCCTTATCAGGTGACTTCCTTATGAATGCTCCACTTGGTACAACATTAATACTAGTTCTTAATCTAACTCATCATTCCATTATAAAAAGTTTATACCTAAAGCCATTTAGAAAGACCACGATGAGGACATCTCCAAAGCAAATCCTTGAATCTTTCCCAAGCTTTATGAAGTGACTCTAAATCATACTGCAAAGAAGAAGTAATATCATCCCTCATCTTTTCTATCTTGGTTGAAGGAAAATATTTAGCAAGAAACTTTTAGGCCAAATCATCATAAGCAATGATAGAGCTAGCAGGAATTGAATTTTACAACTCTTTACTTTATCTTGAAGTGAAAAAAGAAAAAGTCTTAGTCTGATGGCATTATCCAAAACTTCACTGCATTTGAAGTATAATAGATCTCTAGAAAGTTCACAATATGAGTGCTAGGATCATTATTAGGTAAGCTACCAAGCTAGACTAAAGTTAGATCATCTAAATGATGGTATGCTTTATCTGAAATTTATTGGCTTGGATGATAGGCATCTGAATACTAGAATGAAGACCTTGCACAAGAGGGACAACAAACTCCGTAAACACTTTATATCTTCTTCTTCATCCATTATATTACTAATTCAAGACTCGAAAATTCTCATTTTGAAGTTAATGAAAAGTTCTTTCGTGTTCTGTATCAAAAAGGACAAGTTCCAACTTTCTCACTTTTTGTATATAATGACCAAAGGTACCTAAAAAAAAGAGTATGAATTAAGATTAAAATTGCTTGGTATTAATATTAGCAAAAATAGTAAAACAACTCCCTGATAATAGTGCCCAAAACTTATTACTAGAATACCATGCAAGTGCGTGTATCTTCAACAAGCAATATAATGAAAAGTACAGTATCATTCCCATGAAAAATTGTACTCAAATTTGCTAACTACTAAAATTAAAATAATTTAACCTTATCCAAACAACCAATTAAAATATTGTAAAAAAATTAAAGTTAAACTAAATAACAAAGCAAAGAAAATAAATAAGGTTTACTTAATCAATGAGACAGCTTAGGATTACAACTTTCCTTAACACTTTTTCATCAGAATTTGTTTTACCCTTTTAACTTAATTAATGACAATGAGTTGTTAACTTAGAGTTCTAATGTATTTATAAATATCTTATAATAGTCTTATAAAAATATTTCTCATAACCAATTTACTATATTCCTATGCAAATTAAATTAAAAAAACTCAATAAGCTTAAACTCTAATTTTGTTACATATGGCATGTTCATATATTCCTATCTAACATGTAGATCAATTCATCATAATAAATGAATATTAAACATATGTCATTCAATCCAGGTCTGGAAACAAAATTCCTTTTTTCAAATTCATTAAGGTTACTAAATCTTGGCCAATCAATTAGAAGCAATAAAAATAAGTTTGAACAAATAACTTAAATATTATTAAATCAAGAAAAAGGGTAGAACTAATTCAAACTACATGTTGAGTTCTATTGTAACTCTAGAAAAATAAATTTAGTTCATGCTGATTAAATAAAATACAAAACACTGGAGTTTCACTGTCATAAACATTATAATAAAGATAAAAAGATTAAAAGCAAGAGAAAACTAAGTGTTTTCAGATCTTTGTCTTCAAGCTTGTCCAATCTATTCTCTAGTTGTAAAGTCTTGATGGCTACTTTTCTATTCAGAAAACTAAAAAAAAATAATAGTTATAAAGTATCTCTAGCATCCTTAATTCTAAGCCTAAAAGTCTTATATAGAGCCAAAACCTTGGGGAAGAGAAACTTGGCATGCAAATAGCTCGCATAATTTATTTTTGGAAGATGCAAGTAGCTTGCATAATTTATTGAACCTCGAGAAGTCCTTCGAGGTTTAAGCCTATAAAAATATTGAAAAGACTTACATAACTAAGTAATTTAACACAAATAAAATAAATAAAACTAATTTAAAAACAACTTTGAAATAAATAAAATCTAATTAAAAACTCTAAGATTTAGCTATTTTAATACACAGAATGAGATTAAATAATTCTATTTTATAGAGTTATCAACTTCTTTGTCAAATCGCTTTTTGCTAAAGGCATATTTATCGATAATCATTTTATTAATGGAAGTGCCTTGAGCCATTTGACATTGTGGGCTACTAAACAAAGTAATTCATTTTCAACCTTCACTTTAGAGAAAATGCTCAATGATGTATAGTCTACTTGCATCTCTTGAAGTTCAAACATATTTGTATGGTAGATTTTAACCTTGGCATCTCTAATCTTATTCTGAGTTTCCTACTTGTGAGTTTGTATCTCATGCTACAAAGTCCTAAGTCTTATAGAGGTGTTTTTAAGCTTGAATGATAACAAATTATGTTACTTTGTCAAGTGGATCACTAACAAATTTAGAAGAATTAATAATTATCTATAATTATCTCTAAAAGATAAAAATTTATCTTTAAAAGTTCTAAGGATAAAAAATTGTCTTTGAGAATCATCTTCTAAAACTATATTTTTGAAAAGTTTTGGAGACAACATTCCACCACAACACTGTTAAATTATGGATGATATTCGTCCCAATACAACTAAATCAAGATAGACAGAATGCTTCTTTTGATAATCCCTTTATCTTGTATTTAAAAGTCTCTTATTTTGTAGTGGATCTTGGAGTTGCAGTTCGAAGGGCATGTGAAAATGTGAAACAGCCTTTGAAGTTCTTATATCCTTCGGACATTAGTGTTAAAGAGAAAATAGAGCCAACACCAAGGTCATATGGTGCCAGTGGTGTTGAATACACCGAACAGGTAAACTCTTTCGAGATCTTTCTTCAATTCCTTCAATTTTATATTGCGGTTATTTCTTTTAACTTGACCAAAACCTTGTGCACATCAACACTTGAATTTGGATTCCCATAATTCAGAGTTCTTGTGTTTTTAATAGTCCGATTCTGATAACACATTATATATATGGAAAGTTATTAAAATGAAAATCTTGTATAAATAATATTTTCATTTCCCTTTCTGGTGGGAAACAAATTAAGTATCGGAAGCCCTTAAATGCTTTTGTCAATGAATATTGACCTTAAACTAAAAAGAAAAAGAGAATCGATGAAGGAGCTTCATGCGCAATTGAAGAGCAGAAGATTGCTGTCAACAGAATGCCTTTATAGTAATGATGCATGCTTTAAGTATTTTGATTTCTCGTTAAATATTGGACACCTAAGCTTTAAATTTCTAACCAACAAAACCATTCAGGAGTTTTTTACTTGACGTGAGTCTTTACTTTTTCATCTAACTCAGGCTGAGAAACAGATTGAGATGTACAGCAGAGAAGGGTTTTCTGATCTACCAATCTGCATGGCAAAAACCCGGTACTCTTCTCTTTTGCACGCAATGCCTCGGAGAAGGGAGCGCCGAACGAATTCATCTTACCAATAAGGGATGTGAGAGCCAGCATAGAAGCTTGTTTTGTTTATCCTTTAGTTGGTACAATGAGCACCACACCAAGGCTACTAACAAGGCCTTGCGTCTATGAAATTGATCTTGACACTGCCACTGGAAAGGTTATTGGTCTTGCAGAAGCTTTAAGTAAAACCTCTCTATCAGGTGTGATTCTTTAAGATGCTTGCCGGGGCCTTGTCGAGTTTGTACGTGCAGCAATTGAGTAAGAAGTCTATCTGTAGGTAAAAAAATTAACTGTACTCGGAACCTTCATTCCTGCACTTTTCCAAGTTGCCCCTTTGTGCTATGTATGATGAAGTTTGAGTACTTATAAATCTTTTTCATCATCTCTTTCTGTCCGGAATATACATTGTTTTATACTCATCCTTTGATTGTAATATTTCAATGTTCCTTTTTGCTTATCTTGACTTGAGACGTCATGGCCTTCGCTCTTTAGGGTGCTTCACACTGTTAGCATTCAACAATGCTGGAGATGACACTTCCGCATTTGTAGCTCCAAGAAACTGGCTTGAATTTTGTTGGGCTTGGCAGCGAGTCCTCAACTTTTTCATGAACCGGTTTACTTGCTCAACCTTATAAATTCAATCAGACTTAGATTCTATCTGAGATAGGAATTTTGGAATATGAGCTAATGATTAAAAAGTTATTTAAATTTAATTATAAAATTTATAAATATTAATATAAAATACGTGTTAATATTTTTTAACAATGAAATGAGATTTAAGGTTAGACAAATCGAATTTGAATATGATTTAAGCGAGCAAATTATTTTATTATTTTTTAGTTTTAATATACATTTTATTTATGGGTAGTAATATTGATGAGAGAGGTTCGCAAGTGCAAATATATTTTAATCTTGAAGCTTTTATTTTAAAAAAAAAAAGGTAAAAAATTTATTTTATTAAAGATTTATATTTGATATATTGATAATGTATTTATATATAATTAATAAATCAGATAATATCATTATATCAAAAGTTTTTTAAAAATAAATATAGATAACTTTATTTTCATTAAGATGATATCGTCTAATTTATTTATTTTTTTTATCCTTTTGCCCCTTATAATTAGACTATTTACCAAACTACCATCCATTTGAAACTATGATTTTTACCACGCTATCATTTTTCTTCTATTTCACGCGGGTGGCGCCGACGCAATCTATGTTTCCAACAACAAACTTTAAAGGCTTTAGTACCCTTAAAAGAAGACTCGGGCTTTACATCGTAGGGTGAAAAAAATTGAAAAAATAAAAAGACGAAAAAAAAAGTTAAAAAATAAAAAAAAATTCTTTTCATCAATATCTATAGTAGGAAATATGGAAATATGAAAATATGAAAAGAAAAATATTATTATTTTTTTACTTATTACTTGATATAATTGAAAAATGAGAGAAAAAATAAAAAAAAATTGTTTTATCATTATATCCATTCAAAGTAGAGATGAAAAAATAAAATTTAAATAATAATGAATAATCTTATAAATATATACACTTAACTTACACCACTATCATTTTCTTTTATCTTTTCTTTCCAATTTAGGGTGGTTTATAGTGAGGAAAATGATAGGTTTTTTTTTTTTTT
>JBBYHO010000006.1:429761-453239 GCA_038382025.1 Adansonia gregorii
TCTCCCTTTCTTTGACGAATGTCATCTACTTATTATGGCACCCATAGTCATAAACTTAGTGGGATCAAGTGATGGGTTACCGAGGCTATATGCCCTACATCAGATAAGTAGTTCTCCTAGAATGCTATATCCTCTGCTGAAGCACTTTCAACGATAATTATCGATACCGTATCGGTAGATGTATTATTTTTATTTTATTATAGGTATATATTGATATTAATATATTTTTATATATTTGTATAGCCTCCGTCATAATAAGAAAACAGAAGAAGAACTGATTTTGGTTAATTTTTTTGCTTGGAATATTTGCTACTTTTGGACATTTTTTTTAATTTATCCCAAACCCCAAAAAAAAAAAAAAATGAAAACAACCGACTCCATTATCTAGCTTATATACTAGGTTTTGTTGGCCACTGGTTTTATGCTTCTTAATTTTTTTTAGACAATTTTGAAAAAAAAAATATAAAACCTGTTTCTCATGATGTGTGAAAATGTAAATTCGACAAATGGGCACAAATAAAGAAGTCTATATTCTTTTATAAGGTATGAGATTAGGCGTCTATATAAATTTATTTTTTTAATTACATTTTAGCTTTTATGTTAAAAATCAAGATTTGAAAATTCAGTTACACAAAGGAAAAGATTTGACATTTCATTACACTTATAGTAAAGATAGCATTTAGTTAACAGGCCTTTATCTCTTAATCTAATATTTAATTGTCAAAATACTTTTCAAGAATGTTACACAAAGAGAAAGATTTGACATTTCATTACACTTATAGTAAAGATAGCATTTAGTTAACGGGCCTTTATCACTTAATCTAATATTTAATTGTCAAAATACTTTTCAAGAATTTTTATCTAGTGGAATTCCCCAAGGAAACAAGATTTATTCACCTTAAACTCCCAAGAATGTTTTAAAAAAAAATTGTTTGCTTTGGCTATCGTTGAATTCATTTTAACGTTTTATGTGAACAAGTACTAAAGAAAAGAAAACAAGAAGATTCGTTGGGAAAATTTCTCAACAAATAAGAAATGGTAAATTAGCATTGATTATAATGATAAAGCAAAGCCAAATTTGTTTGTCGATCCAAATCTGGATATATTACATGCAGGTCACTAGGTAAAAGCTACGCACCAAGGTTTTCTTATATGAAGGAACTACGATATTCAACCTAAACCATCCTGCGGATTAGGTCATTGATTTCATCTTCACAATTACCAGCATAGCCTCCCCCTTCCTATGGCTGTTTCTTCGCCTGAAATAATCCATCTTCTCGCTTGATGAGCATAAGGGTCCCAAAAACGAATAACCTCCTGGAAATGTGGACAATCATTTGCAATTTCGTTGTATAAAATATTATCTTGAAAACTTTCCAAAAAATACGAAATGGATTATAAATTATTAAAAGCGTAAAATAAAAAAAAATAATTTCAAAAAAAAATAATAATTATTAAAATTATTAATGAAAAAATTATAATTATTCTTTTACCTTAATTTTATTCTTTTCTCTGCTGTTACTCTTTTCTATACCGTTGCTTTTGCTCTTAATGGAGGGTCACTAGGTCGGTTTCCTTGGTGGGACCTGATCCTCCCCTTATAGATATATATATATATATATATGTAAATTAAATGCATTAAAAATAATATTTATATTAATAAAATATTAAAAATATTTAATATTAAATTTTTAATTGTTATTTAAAAATAATGAAAATAAAAACATATTTATATTAAATTTTAAATTATTATTTAAATATAATAAGAATAAAAATACATTTTATATTAATTTTTGAATTATCATTTAAAAATTATTTTATATAAAAATATTTTATATTACATCCTAAATTACTACTTAAAAACTAATAAAAATAAAAATATTTTATATTAAATCCCAAATTACTATTTAAAAAATAATAAAAATTAAAAAATATTTTTATTTTATATATAATATGGTATGCATATGTATACTATTTATTATTTATAGTTATGTATATTATATATTTTGTATAAATTATATAAATTAAAAATACTTTATATTTTATATAAAGTTTGAATTATTATTTAAAAATAATAAAAAATAAAAATATAATTATAACCTAATATGCAAGTGATCATAACTGAATGTACAGGTGACTATAACTAAATGTATTAAATCCCAAATTACTTATCTACTAATATCATTGGTCCAACTAATGTCCATAATTGCTATTTGACATTTTCATACAATTAAAGGTTATACGATATAAGGTACATTTAATTATGCTCATCTGTATATTTAGTTATAGTTATGCATACATTCATTTCTGATCACCTGTACATTTAGTTATGGTTATGCATACATGTATTTTTGATCACCTGTATATTTAGTTAAGGGTATTTATAGTTGAGATGTAATGTTTCTTACACGTATTTAACGTATAAGTGCATTCCACTATGCTTATATCACTAAATGTAAGTTATGGTCAAATGTACATTAACTTATTATCATATGTATATCTTATGTGATTGTCATATTTAATCTCTAACTAATGCATTCAATTGCTATATGACATTTTCATGCGACTAATGGCCATAGAGTTTAACTTACATTCGGTTTAGGGTACATGTACATTAATTTATGATCATTTGTACATTTAGTTATAGTCATATATACATTTAGTTATACTCATTTGTACATTCAGTTATGGTGAGTCATACATTCATTTATGGTTACGTGTATATTTACTTATGGTATATATAGTTGACTTGTACATTGTTTCTATATGTGTCTAACACGTAACTGCATTCCTGTACGCTCATACCACTAAACGTGAGTTATGGTTAAATGTAAATTAACTTATTATCATATATACGTCATACGTGATTGTCAAACCTAATGTCCAACTATTATGGTCAAATGCTGTATGGCATTTTAGTAGAGTCAATGACTATATGATTTAGCGTACATTAGATTTTTGTTAGGCATACATTTATTTTTCATCATCTATATATTTAATTATACTCATCTATACATTTAGTTATATTTATCTGTCAATTTAGTTATGGTGATCCATATATTCATTTATGATCACTAGTCTATATACTTAGGGGTATATACAGTAGACTTTTACATCGTTCTTATACACATTTAATGTGAAAGTGCATTCCGTTATGCTCATTCTGCTAAATGCAACGTATGATCAAATGCATATTAACTTATTATCACATGTACATCTTATGTGATTGTCATATATGATGTCCAACTGATGTAATTAATTGCTATTTAACATTTCTATATGGTTAATAGCCATATGATTTTCCATACATTCAGTTTTTATTAGTCGTACATTCTTACATTTAGGACATTCTATTAGTTATACATTCATTTATGGTCTTTTGTACACTCTTACATTTAATTTATGACATCTGTACACTCAGTACTGTTAATTGTGCATTCATTTGTGGTCATCTGTATATTTAGTAGTACTATTGTTTATTATATATATTGGAATTAAATATTTTATATATATTGAGAATAAATATATCAGTCTTGATCATTTGTATATTTAGTTATAATCATATATAAATTACACTAGATTATCATCTCATCAATATTAGTAATATGCATAATTAGTATTTATTTATCTGATACGGTTTAGGGTCATATGATTTAGGCATAGTCAGTTTTGGTCATTTGTACATTTAGTTATCGTAATCTGTACATTCAGTTATGAATCATATATATATTACACATGATTATCAACTCATCAGTGTTGCTAGGGTGCAAAATTAGTATTTACTTATCTGATATAGTTTATATATTATATATTATTTTATTTTGTACATAACACATATTATATATTGTTTTAATGTTTTAAAAAATAATTTAAAATTTAATATGAAATATGAAATATTTTTTTTAATTTTTACTATTTTAAATAATATTTTTAATACATATAATGTATATTTATACATAATATACTATATATAACATATAGTTATATATTATATATAATATACATATATATATAATATATTATTATTATTATATACTATATTATATATATATATATATGGGAGAAAGGGAGTTAGTTCCCTTGCAATATATTTATACATATGTGGGTGGACAGGCAAGGAAACGACCCCTTCCCCCACATATATATATATATAATATATATAATATATAATATAATTTTAATTTTAATTTTAATTTTGTAAAAAATAATTTAAAATTTAATATAAAATATTTTTATTTTTATTACTTTTTATATAGTAATTTAAGCTTTAATTTAAAATATTTTTTATCTTTTATTATTTTTTAAATAGTAATTTGAAATTTAATATATTGAAAATTATTTTATAATTTAGGATTTAATATAATATTTTTTATTTTATAAAGTTAAGATTTAATATAAAATATTATTAATCTCTTATTATTTTTAAATAGTACATTTAATAATTGCGCATGTATATTTAGTTATAGTCACTTTTACATTTAATTATGGTGAATTATACATTTAGTTATAATCATCTGGACATTCAATTATAATCACCTATACATTCAGTTATAATTATATTTTTTATTTTTATTATTTTTTAAATAGTAGTTTGAGATTTAATATAAAATATTGTTAATCTTTTATTATTTTTAAATAGTATTTCTAATATATATAATTTATATATATATAAGAACCAACCTTCTACGTATTGGAATAATATCAATATATATATTAAAATTAAATATATCAATTTTAAGCACTTGTATATTCAGTTGTGATTATATTTTTATTATTTTTTAAATAATAGTTTGAGATTTAATATAAAATATTTTTATTTTTATTTTTAAATAGTATTTTGATTTATTATTTTTTAATAATATTTTTAATATATATAATTTTTATATATAGGAACCAACCCATCACATATCGAAACATAGGTCAATGTATTTCTTAAAATTAAATATATCAGTTATAAGTACTTATACATTTAGTTATAGTGACCAGTACAATCATTTATGATCACTTGTTTAATCAATTATAGTCACATGTACATTCAATTATGGTCATCTACACATTCAGTTATAATTATATTTTTTTTCTTTGTATTATTTTTGAAATAATAGTTTCAGATTTAATATAAAATATTTTTTATTTTTAAATAGTAATTTAAAATTTAATATAAAATATTTTTATTTTTATTATTTTAAAAAGTAATTTGAGATTTAATATAGATATTTTTATTTTTATTATTATATAATAATTCAAGATTTAATATAAAATATCTTTTATTTTTTATTTTTAAAAAGTAATTTAGTATTTAATACAAATATTTTTATATTAAATTATTTTAATTAGTAATTATTTTTAAATATTAATTTAGGATTTAATATAAAATATATTTTGTTGTTATTTTTTAAATGGTAATTTGAGATTTAATATAAGATATGTTTTTATTTGTATTAGTTTTAAATGTCAATTAAATATTTAATATAAAATATTTTTAACCTTCTGTTATTTATAAATGCTATTTTTAATAAATATTAAAAATGCTATTATTTTTAATATAAAATAATATTATTTATATATAAATACAATTATTTATAAATACAATTTTTAAAATAAAAATACTATTTTAATGTATATCTTTTAAATATATATTTTTATTATTTTTAATCTTCTATTATATATATATATATATTTATGTATAAAAGGGGGAGGGTCGGTTCCTATCAAACTGGAACCAACTCCCAATGTATTTAGCAGCCAAATACAAGGGCATAGGATAAGGAGTAAATAAGTAATTATAAGCTCCTTATTAATAATTTTAATAATTTTTATTTTTTTTCAAAATTATTTTTTTGCTTTCATTTGTTTAAATATTTATTAATCCATTTTCCTTTTTTTTGGTGAATTTTTCTTGTGATCTTCTATGCATATGATGCCATACTTTCCTAATGTTTGAAAAAGAAAGGAATTTTACAAGCATTAAGACCCTTAGACAAAGTTAAATGAAAACTTCTAGTTAAGGGCTATTTTTGGATCTATTTGGATAACCAGTTGAGACACGATGGGGAGCATTCCACTATGCCTCATCACCAAGGGTCAAAATGCTTCAACTGGTGATCTTTTTTTATTTTTATACCTTTCATTTTTTTTGTTTCATGGTTTTTATTTAAAATAATAAATAAATTTATGTAGTTACACAAATAAAATAAATGCATCAAAAAAATTATTATTCAATATATGATAGATTTTTATTTAAATAATATATATTAATATTTTTGAATGAATACAAAATTTAAAATATTAAATTAAATTAAATTATATAAATGATAACAAAAATTAAATTTCAATTTTTGTAAATATATTATTTTTAAATATAAATAAATTTTAATATAATCTTTGATAATCATTCTCATTTTCATCTTATTGCCACCACTAATTTGGATCCAAACAACATATACCACCATTGATTTTAATCTCGCTAATGTAGTATCCAATCTCACGTCTACAGTAGCTAGTCTCACCACCACCATTGTTTTTAAAGCCAAAATCACCATCCATCTAAATGGAGCCTAAGGGTTCGTTGGATCTCACGTGCCTTGGTGAGATGAGATCCAAAGAACAAAAGTAGGGAAGGGGAATCCCCTACTGGGGGTATGTTAGGCACACTCGCAATGGGGAGAGTTTGCCTAACCAACACCTCTGGTTTAATTATGGAAGGGGTCTAATTAGCTAATTAGATCCCCGATTGGGGTAAGTAAATATGGAAATCTCCCTTTTAGCCCCTATTTATTTTTAATTTATTTTTAATATAAATAATTTTTAATTATTATTTAATATTTATAATATTTAGTAATTTTTAATTATTATTTAATATAAATATAAATATTATTTTTATCTTTATTATATACTTTATTATTTAATATATATAGTTTTTTTATATAAATATAATTTTAATCATTTTTAATTATTATTCAATATAAATATAATTTATTTATATTTTTCTTATTTAATATAAATATAATTTTTAATTATTGGTTATACATATAGAAAAATTTTAAAAGAATGCCTTTATTGGTCATTTTCTATTCTTATCCACTATTATTGTTACAATTGAATCCAAAAACATATCCTACTGTTGATTTTAATCTCAGCACTACAGTACCTAATCTCGTCGTTACAATAAGTAATCTCACCGCTACCATTGTTTTCAATCTTGTTAGAGCCAATCTCATTACCCATCCAAATAGACCCTAAGACAACTACAATTACTAATTCACTGATATTATTATCAGTCAAAGGAACTGATTTCTTGTCAATGCTTGCATTGCTCTTCTTGTGAATTAGGTTCACATTCTTATGATTAGGATATCTACATAAAACAATCTTTCGCACTATAAGTGAATAGTATTATATAATGGTAACTATTGATTAAAGAAACATAACTAAAAGAATTACACATTTTGAAAGAATCTAGAACTGTAAGACAATTGAAAACGACAGTGTAGGTAACAAGCAAAAGCAATGATAAGGTAGTCGAAAGCTTTGAGAGGTGAAAGGCGAAGACGGAGAAAAGAAAAAACAAAAAGGTTTTATATCTAAGAAGGTATCAATGATATAAAGTAAAAAATTTAAAAGCATTTTAGTAATTATGTTATTGGGGTAATGTGTGGTTGGGTCAAAAATAATCCATACTCATTTTGAGCCAACTTTGTTTTTAGATAAAATGCTATCCAAGCCCAACATAAACTATTATTTCCTGCATTGGTCTTAGGCTAATGTTGAAAAAACAAGATAAAATTGGTCGGTTCAACCAAGAACATACTAATGAAGGATTTATCAAAGGAAAAGTTTTACTACTTAAAAAGATTGCTTGGTGTGTGACTTTGAATCAACGGGGAGTGTTGAGACATGATTCAAAAGTTGTTATCGGATTTTTTTGGGTCATAGGTTGTTAGTAGTCTCTAAGAATTATAGTTTGCTTTAGTCAATTATTTAGAGGGTATTGTTGCTAATAATACATTAGTGGTTGGAATGAACCTTCGTTAGTGATGGAATGATTTAAAAGCTTTAATTTGTTTCAATGTAGGCCTATCTATGTATGTATTTCACATTGTTTTTAATTTTATCAGCCATTAAGTAATAAAGCATCTACACAAGCTTTATTTCTATTTGTTTGTGTTGTCTCTTTCTTATTACATTTTCCTAGCAAATTTCGTATCAAAGCTATGTTTCGTCTTTTGGGCAAAAAAATAAAATTCATGAGACTTAGGCCTATTGGGTATTTGAGAGAAACATGAGAAAGGGTTTCTTTTTAGTTTGAATAATGATATATGAGAGACCAATGGCATCAGCTAGGTTTTCTTCCTCTCAACCAATCATACCGATTTTCAGTGGTGAAAAGTATGATTGGTGAAGCATTAAGTTAAGAACATTGCTCAAATCACAAAAGCTATAAAACATGGTGGAGTACGGGTTCATTGATATGTTAGAACCTAATGAAGAAGATGAGGAAAGGCTAAAAAAAACCAAAAAAAGGGATGCCAAAGCATTGTTCATTCTCCAGCAAGTAGTCCATGAGACTATTTTCTTACGGATTGCAACAACAATCACATCAAAGCAAGCATGGCCAATTCTATAAAAAGAGTTCCAAGGTGATTCAATGGTCATATTGGTGAAATTGCAATCACTAAAACATGACTTCAAAACTTTAGTTATAAAGAATAGTGAATCAATTACTAATTTTTTGTTAAGAGCAATAGTAATAATTAGTCAATGCACTCTTATGGTGAGCAAATTTTGAATGAGATGATCATTGTAAAAGTATTAAGAACCTTGACTCTAAAAATTAACCATGTGATAGCTGCTATAGAAGAAGCTAAAGATTTTTTAGTTCTTTTCATTGATGAATTAATGGAATCTCTTCAAGCTCATGAGTCAATAATCAATAGATCGCTTGAAAAGAATGAAGAGAAGGCATTTCAAGTGAAAGAAGCAGCCACTGAACATGGAAAAAGTGATCTTCAGCAAGCAGAGGTCGATGAAAAAGAGGATCTCACAGTCATGGTCATAGTAACGGCAGAAACAGAGGAAGGTGTGGAAGACAAAGGCAGTTCAATAAGCAAGCAAACACGAAGAGTTGCATTCAATGTTATCATTGCAAAGGATACGAGCATATACAAGCTGATTATTGGTACAAAGATCAGAAGATGAATTTTGCAGCAGAAAATAAAAAAGAAAACAAGCTTTTTATGGTTTGCATTGATACCACCCATAAACCAAGTGATCTGTGGTTGTAAACAATGGCTGTTCAAACTATATGACGAGTACCAAATCTTTATTCCAGGAGCTTGATGAGACATAAAGGATAAAGGTGCAGCTTGGCAACAAAAAGGAGATGTAAGTTGAAGGAAAAGGCACGATAAAAGTTAGCACTAGCTATAGTAAAGAAAAAGTGTTGGACAATATTTAATTTATACCTGATCTAGGATATAATTTATTGAGTGTTAAAAAATTTATTTGATGGCAATGCATGTGTTAGACAATTTATTCGATGATAATGCATGTGCCACTAAGAATAAGAAATTAGGTCAAAAGGTTTATATCAGCGTGACTTAAAATAGAATGGTCTTGTTAGATGTTTCTAACATGAAGAATTTTGCCCTTGCTACAAGTGTAAAGGATGACCCAAAGCTATGGCATTTAAGGTACGGGCATATCAACTTTAAGGGCTTGAAGTTGCTAAGTGATAAAGGTATGGTTCACAAGCTACCGAAAATTCGCTTTATTGATTACGTGAAGGGTACATTTATGAAAAACAAACGAGGAAGTTATTTGCTATTGGAAAAGCTTGGAAAGATTCAAAATGTTTAGAATTAATTCATGTTGATTTATGTGTGCTTCTGCAAACTGAGTCCTTTGGGTGTGAGTCATTTTTTTTTCCATTTACTGATAATTGTAGTCGTATAAGCTGAGTTTATTTTTTGGAAAGCAAGTTAGAAACTTTTAAGAAGTTCCTGAAATTTAAAGCTATTGGTGGAAAAGCGAAGTGGCTATCACATTAAAGTTTTTCACACAGATAAAGGTAGAGAATTCATGTCCAAAGAATGTAATTTGTTTTGCGAAGAAAATGGCATCCATAAGGAGCTAACAACTCCTTACACTTTGGAGCAAAACAGTGTCACTAAGCAAAAAAATAAAATTGTTATGGAGACGACGAGAAGCATATTGCAAGTAAAAGGACTTTTAAACCAATTTTAGGTAGAAGCTTTAGCAACATCCGTCTATTTATTGAATCTTTCACCAACAAGAGCTGTCATAAAGCAAATACCATATAAAGCTTGGCATGGAAGGATCTGTAAGTCATTTATGAGTATTTGGGTGTATTGCTTATGCTTTGGTAAATCCTAAAGTTTGTCAAAAGCTTGACAAAAATTTTGAAAAATGCATTTTTATTGGTTATTGTACTCAATCCATAGCATATAGATTGTATAACCCTCTTAATAGCAAGATTTTGATTAAAAGGGATTTAGTGTTTGATGAAAATGCAAGCTCGGATTTAAGTGAAGAACATGTGCAAGAAAAGATTTTTATGATAGTTGAAATCGCTTCAGATGAAAGATAAGAGCCAACTCCTACATGTTCATCTACTAGTTCCTTTATGACATTTAGTAAGTTCATCAACTTCAGCAAAACCAAGCAAAAACTCTTTATCCATAACTCTTGAAGAGTCTTTAGATGAGATACCACTAAGAAAGTATATATCTTTGGCTGAAATATATACATGCATCTTTCAGTTTGCTCTTAATTCCTTAGACCCTATAAATTATGGAAAAGTAACTGAAAAAAAGTGGCAAAAAGTAATGGTGGACGAGATAAAAGCTATCAAAGAGAATGAAATATGAGAAATGGTTGACTTACCAAAAGGTAAAAATGTATTTGGCTTAAAGTGGGTGTTCAAGACAAAATTTCTTGTAGATGGAAGCATACATAAGCACAAAGCATACATAAGCAAAAAGTAATGGTGGACGAGATAAAAGCTATCAAAGAGAATGAAATATGAGAAATGGTTGACTTACCAAAAGGTAAAAATGTATTTGGCTTAAAGTGGGTGTTCAAGACAAAATTTCTTGTAGATGGAAGCATACATAAGCACAAAGCTTGTCTTGTAGTGAAAGGATATGCTCAATGATAAGGTGTTGATTTTGAAGAAACCTTTTCTCTAGAAGCTCAGTTTGAAATGATAAGGCTTATTCTAGCATTAGCTGCACATTGCAATGGCCTGTTTATCAATTTCATGTCAAGTCAACATTTCTCAATGGAAATTTATGAGAAGAAGTTTATGTAACACAGCCAGAAGGTTTCATAAATGAAGGCAATGAAACAAATGTGTAAAGTTGAAAAAGGCATTGTATGGATTGAAGTAGGCTCCACGAGCTTGATATAGCAAGATCAATGGTTATTTTCAAAAAAATGGGTACACAAGAAGTGAGAATGAGCCCACTTTTTATGTGAAAAAAGAAGGTAAAAATGATTTTGTCATTGTTTGTCTTTATATTGATAATATCATTTACACTAATTCCTCTAGTTCTCTTATGGATGAGTTCAAGTCTTAAATAATGAAAGAATTTGAGATGTTGGATATGGGTTTATTGCATTATTTCCTTAGCCTTGAAGTCCATCAAGCTGAACATGGAATTTTTATTTTGCAAAGGAAATATGCCAAGGACATCTTTAGTGGCACATGCTAGGAGGTTCAAAAGCTTGGTTGGAGGCTTGTTTATTTAGTGCACATTTGACCCAATATTGCATTTCCTATTGGTGTTATTTCTAGGTTAGGCAACAACCTTCAAAGTTTCATTATGGAGCAACAAAAGGGGTCTTGCATTATATTGTTGGAACTATGGAATATGGAATTTGGTACTTTTAAGTTTTCAATTTCAAATTATTTAAGTCATAGACAACAATTGGGCAAGTTCATTAGATGATAAATGAAACATTTTAGCTAATGTTTTCACTCTAAGATCAGGATTAATCACTTGGAGCTTAAAAAAGCAAGCAACAGTGGTGTTGCTGACCTTGAAAACCGAGTATGTGGTAGCAACTTCAGCAATTTGTCAAGCCATTTAGCTAAGGAGAATATTTGATTGAACTTCAATAGGAACAAGAAAGACCAACGAACATAATTTGTGACAAGAAAACAACAAGCTTCATGACCAAAAATCTAATATTTCATTGCAGAACAAAGCATATCGAGCTACGTCACCATTTCATTTATGACCTTGTCGTAAAGAAAGAGATATCCTTAAAGTATTTTAGCACCAACGAGTAGTTGGTGTACGTAATTACGAAGGCTTTATCAAAGTAGATACTACTTCAGAGGATTGATGGTGTATGCAACTTTGAATCAAGAGAGTACATTGAGAAGTGATTCAAAGGTTGTTACCAGATTTTTTGGGGTCATAGTTTGTTAGTAGTTTCCAAGAATTATAAGTTTGCTTTATCAATTATTTAGTGGGTATTGTTGCTAATAATACGCCAGTAGTTAGAGTAGACCTTCGTTAGTGACGGAGTTATCCAAAAGCTTTGGTTTGTTTTGACGTAGGCCTATATATATGACAGTTCACATTGTTTTTAATTTTATCAGCCATTAAGTAATAAAGCATCTAAACAAGTTTTATTTCTATCTGTTTGTGTTGTCTCTTTCTTGTTATCTTTTCTTAACAGAATGTAAGATTATTCTCCAATTATTATTATTTTTGGTTTATGGTAGCTTTCCTAATTAAGTGAAATAGTGATGTTCACTATTTTTTCTGTTTTGTTATTTCGTGCTGCCATATAATTTTTGGATCATATTTACTGGCTTAAAAATTATTCTATAACTAGTAATCTTTTCTTTCCATCTAAAATTGAGCTTGCATATTGGACTCTCTGTGTTTAATTTCAGATTTTTCATTTTTTTATTTACCACGAGCCATTACTGCCCTTAAAAAAGGAGCACCCTTGCTCATTGAGGAAAGCCCAAATGTTGTCCCTATAGGCTATTGAATGTAAGTCCAAATGAATTTGAGGATTCATATGTTAATTGTTGCATATATTCTGTGAATAAGAAACTAATTATTTAGTTATTGTGTAGATGGTCATTTATTAACTATTTTTTATGATCTATGTAGCTTTGGTTCATAGAAGTCATCTTTGTTTGTGATTAGCTCTGTTTTTGCCTTACTATTTATCTAAATTATGTTTAACGATAGATATTTTGTAAAAGTGGATGATATTTATTACTTTTTGCTCAAGTTAGATGTCTTAAGGGCTTGCATTCTACTGAAAGTGAATGATACAAATTTGTGATACACGTGTGGGAAAATAACGATCTGTTGTTAGTGATGGAATAGCTCTGATATGTTTTATACATATAGGTTTACCAAATTTAAGATAATACAAATAAAGAGACTATTTAGCAATCTCTGCATAATTACTTTTCTGAATAAATTTCTACAAACTTAATTTTAGAAGCCTCATACCTATAGTTACTTAAAGGTTGTTGGAAAAGTTTATAGAAAGCAAGTCATATGTTATGGTAACTTGAGCTTCTTATATGTTAGACATGCAAGAAAGGTAGCTTCTATCTAAATGATGGCTTCGCATTCACATAAATGAGCAACTGATATTTCCTGTCAGAACCATTGCCTTTTTCTTATCAACTAAATTTAAAAGGTTTATGTTGCTTGCAAGTTATACTACTTTAAGTCTTTGATGATTCTATCATAACTTTGTTGTGTACTAAGTCTCTACTTGGTTGGGAGGATCGAAATGAGGAAGGCAAAACTTTTAATCCAATGGTTAAGCTACAAAGAAAGCGATTATGAAACCAAACTATTATATTAAAAACTTTATATCCTCTGCCCGAAGAAGAAACAGGTATGAGAATTCGGCCTTATAAGTAACATTGAATACTAAAGTTATATGTTATAGTACAGGTTAAAAAAAATTGGAAATTATTCATTGAGACATGTATGGTGTTGCATCATCGAATTTCAAAAATGATTGGAAGTGAACATCAAGTATGTGATTTGAGGGGTATGAAGGCTTCAATACTTGCTAGAATTGTTTTATTGCTGAACTTCTATCCTTTTGCATTTTTATGCTTTTCTACATTTTTAGGAATATTTTTGTGTCAATATTATTGGGTAATAGCGAGCATTAGACAAAACCATACATGCAAAACCCTAAAAATTGTACTAGGAAGAAAAATAATACTATTTAAAAAAGGAAAAAAGAGTCTTGGGTTGGCTTCATTCAAATGTTATTTATTTCTTTGTATGTTGCTTTCTTGAGCAAATATATGAGGTAATTCATATATTCCCATATTGTATGTAATTTGTCCAACTTGTGAATGATATTTTGAAGCTGGTTGTAAGAAGGCTACTATAAACTATTGATGCTGAATTTTGTTGGCCATATATTATTTCTTTTGTTTTTTTCTAGAAGAAAAGTTATCTTGATTCCGTAAGCATCAATAACCTACCGTGACCTAAAACTTCATCTGCCACTTATCTTTTCTTTGTTTCTGTTCAAGTTCTAATATGGATCTCTAGGAAAAAGGAAAAATACCTTAAACTAAGCCACGTCTCTAGAATTATACCTAGTCAGCACTGCATGATATTTTTTATGCACTCTTGCTTATTCACGTGTCAATTGTATTAAGCACTAAAGACTAACCCTACATTGATTCAATGATTCTCCACAAGAATGGTTGCATGATGGTTTATGGATATTGATTTTCCATATTGTTGGTAGAGACTTTTCTTTTCCTGAATTTGAATTTAAGGAGTGTGTTTGCTTGTAAATTTTATTAGCAAGTTTTAAATTTAATAAGATGTGTGATTGGTTGGGTTCACGATTTTCAACGTTAGTTATAATAACATGGTATGCCTTGGAGTAGATTATGTTGTTTCATGTGTTTGGCTATGTACATCTAAACAGACTAATGGTATAACATAATGTGATAGGTATTTTAGCAGTATAAATATTTACAGCTTACATGTTCTAGTTCCATGAATCCTGAGTTGTCATAAAGCTGCATTTAGATGAGAGGAGTTATTTTCCTATTTATTTCTGATATAAGAATTTTTAATGAGGTAGCTTACTTTGATTAAAATAGAAGAGCATTTAAGTGAAAGGGATTATTTTTCCTATTTATTTCTGATGTAAGAATATTTAATGAGGTACTTTGATTTAAATAAAATATTCCAATGCTAAAGTTCATTAATCTAATTTTAATTTTAACTCTGGTGATAAGAATCAGTTTGATGTTTTAGTTTTTATTGATCATCTTTATTTTGCTCATTGCAACCAATATTTAGAGGTACCCTTGGCCTGCAAAAAGATATCAATCATTTTCTCTTATATATAATGATAGGTTGCTAGATTTGCTAAGCATTCCATCATATTCCTTACTAGACTTTTTTTTTGTACTTAATTTCTAGTTGTTTGGTTTCCATATATCATAATCACCTCATTGTTGATTAATTAGCAAATTTTGTTGGATGAGAGTTTTTTTATAATCCAAAAATTGAACATCTCTCATGTATTAGATATGCAAAGGATAAAATGAAGTAGAAGTCTAGTTTACTAGTTCAAAGGCACTGATATCACATGGCCATTATTGGAAAGGAAAAGCTGAATTTAGAAGTGATGGAATTTCATCTGAACCAACTAGTATTAAGGCACATGGCCAAAGAAGTTTATCTCTGAGCTATCCATTTGGTAGTGGTGGTAGTTCACAGAAGGTCTTTTTTCCCCTCCATTTTTTGTGCTGCACTCTAACTTTATATACATTTAGTGAGAGAATTCTCTTGCTCCTGATATAGGATAGGATGGATTTCATTTGCCTTCATACTTCACAGGAAGGTTTTCCTAAAATCGATTTAGAGAAGGTGTTATCTGATGTAATATCATATTTTGTGCCTCCTGAGGTTTTATATCCTTTGGAATCTACTTATGGGTCAATCCATTTTACGCCATCAGCATGCTCTGATGGAGCAGTTGGCCACATCAAAAGTGTGAATGAGGATGCTTTCACAGTTAGTTTCGCAAGTGCTATTGTTCATTAAGTCAGGGATCTGGTCACCATAATGGTGATGCTTTAGGGGATGTTTTTATTTAGGGTAAGGCGCCAATAATGGTGTATAAGGTGGAAGAATACATAAAATTGGAAATTTTAGTGGTGTTAATATAAATTGTCTTCTGCCAAAAGCTTTGGAATCCGCAGTTCTTTTAGATGTTCAAAACTTAGCTTATGGTGGGCAAAATTTTGACCAAGCAAGGAAATATTTTCTTTTGAGAAGAGAAATTCGATGGTAGATTAGGCAGTGGTGTGGAGTCTGATTTCTCCAATCCAAAATTTATAGATTCTCTTAAAAATGTAAATGTTGAACTTGTAGCACGTGGAAAGTACCATTCTTGTGCTGTAACATTTTCTGACAAAATGCATTCATGAGGTGGTAGCTCATGCAATTTTGTTTTACTTAGCCATGGAAGTGAAACAAGTCCATGCACTCCGAAGAAATTAAAAGGACCTTTAGAGGGAATACATGTTTCATTAGTGTCTTATAGACTATGGCACACTACTGTCATCACTTCTACTAGACAATTATATACTTTTGGTGATGAAACATTTGGTATTTTAGGATATCTTGACAATAAAAGGGTTTCTGTACCTAGGGAAGTGGAATCCCTTAAGGCCCTTATCACTGTTGTAAACACCTTATTTTGTTCGGGCTAATTTTTTTAGCAACCTAGGGCATAGGCAAAAAAGTATTTTTGAGGAGGTTAAGAAAGCCTATGGATCATATCAAAGATAAATACAAAGATATGGCATCAAAGGATGTAGTTCAAGGTGTCTGCGGATAAAAGATATGAGAAAATTCATAATTTTGCTTGAATGTATCGATACATGGTTCTCATGTATCGATACAATGCTCCAACGATCCAAAAATTTGAAATGTCTCTATTTGTATTGATACAACATGTAAATGTATCGATACATGAGCTTATGTATCAATACAGGAGCTCATGTATCGATACTAGGCCATGCCAAGACCAAAACGTCCATTCTGTAAAGAAATGTATCGATACATATAAACATGTATCGATACAATGAAGCATTGAATCGATACAATGATCAGTGTATCGAAACAATGTTCATTGTATCCATACACTTAAGGTTTTTAGACCAAATGTATCAATACATGTAGGCCATTTTCCATGGTCCGAGAATTTTTTACTCATCCACCATTGATCCAAAACTTGATTTTAACTCATTTCTTTGCATCAAAAAATATCAAAACACATATCAAATTACAAATTTGGACTTTTGAATTAATCAAAACATTTTTGAAGTCTAAATTTGATAAAAAATTTCAATGCCACATGATCACCCTACTCTTTCCCAGTTTGTTGACTTAGATCACCATCAGCCATCCTATTTGCTGAAAAATCATTTCAGCATTTAAACCAGCCACCTTATGTCCATCACATTGGTAGTAAGTTGCTCCCTACAGCTATTATATAGCCATCAAGTTGACATTACTTTGTCCCCCTTGAGAAATAACCAAAAACACCACCAAGTGGGCTCCAAAATGCTGATATAAATAGGCCACTTATATCTTAACTGAGATTTTGGGGGAGATTATAGCTCATTTTCAGCTTCTAAAACACATTCACACATCAAGAAAACCAAATCCTGTAGCTCTTCACTAAGCACCCAAAAGTAGCCTCAAAACACTCATTTTCAAGTACTACACATTCTTGCAATTACCTTTATCCATACCAAAACCAAAGCCTTATTGTTTCTCTTTTTTTCTTGCTGATTAACAACAAAGAAAAGAAAGAAATTCAAGCCATGTCTGCTGCTCCAACTATTTGGCCAAAAATTATAGTTTTGTTGGTATAACTTCTTACTTTATCACTTTTATTTTATGGTTTTTAGCATCTTCATCATTTTAGTGAGTTCTCCATGTTTCCATCATCTTCTTAGGATTCTTATGCATTATTGTGACTTTTGGTTGTGGTAGTTTAGGATTTGGATGCCTTAATGCCCCTTTGATGTGTAAAATGCTTCATTTCATCCTCATTATTTTAATAGCTCTTGCTCATGCATTTTATACCATATCCATGCATCTTGTTATGATTAATCCATGTATGAATCCTTAGCCTAACATATTTCAAGCATATTTATACATTAGCTTGCATCTTGTCATGAATCATTGTCATTTTCAGCATCCATAACATTTTCTTGTCAAAGTGCATAACACTTTCTTTATCTAGACCACCGGTAAAATTAGCATCCCCATCATGTTATGTGCCATCCCCTTGTATGTTTGTTGTCTTTTCCTTGTCAAAGGGCATATTTTATGGCTGTAAAAAAAACTGATTTTCAAAACCTCCCTAAGCCAAGCATGCTAACCTCAGCCAATGAGGACTAGCATGAACTTGCTTTTTCCTTAAAGTTAACTAAAAATCTTGGGGAAAATGAAGTTTCCTAAAAAGTTTATGAAATTCCATTTTTGGAAAAGTATTATTTGCAATTTTTGATACCAAACGAGTCCAAAATGATTTTTTGAATTTTGACTCACTCTTTTTCTTGCATGCTCTGTCAATAATGTAATTAACCCAAATTTGAAAATTTATTTCCTTGGAAAGTGATTTCTGGATATTAAAAATATTTTTAGATTGACCCTCATCAAGTTATCTTTCTGATGGTATCTTGTCCATCCTCTAAAGCCTACAAACCAATCCAGAATAAATTCAGAAAGTGAGATCGCGTGATGCTATCCCCTGTTCTTGGTCATGGTCAAAATTAAGTTGTTTTCCCAAATTTCATCTCAAGACATTCAAATGTCTTCGTATCACCCCGATCAGACTTGAGAACATTATTCGACCTCCCACAAGCTTGTATCAAGGCACGAATATATTTTTTTACATCTTTACCATCCTCGTTCATAATAATTTGTTTGCCAAAAATTGTCAAAATGCCCACACATTTCCTAAATCACAAAGTTTTGTCAACTTAAGTTTTTCAACTTGACTTCTTTAAAGAGTATCAAATAATGTCACTTTCTGGGATAATCCAACCTCGACCTTCCGAGAGGATCCTTTAACCCTGCTTTTCAAAATTATCAAGATTTAAAAATCTTCTTTTGTCAAAATTATTCGTTATCTATGGGGATACTCCAATCCCATCTTTTTGAGGGGATACTCCAACCCTGTCTTTCAACTACAATTAAATTTTTCTCCTTCTCAGACTTCCATGAATGTTCCAAGAGTTAAACCCTTTTTTTTAAAAAAAACCTCATTCAATCAAGGGACCTAGATGTGTCTCGAAAATTATCGATTTGGTTATTCCCAGATAATCGATGCCAATTGCGAGATAAATTCTAATAGTCCATCTCTTCCTTTTATCATTACATTGAATGGTCTATGTTATGTTACTTCATTTATTGCTGTACTAACGTGATTTCTTCATGATGAGTATTTGCATGCATGTTTCAAAACATTTCAAGTAAAACTGAAGGTAATATTCCGCATGGGTATCTCTCCAGTGCCCAAAGTGAAATATTCCATTTTTCAAAGTAAAATCCAGAGGTTATTTTTATTGAAAATCTCTATATTCCTCATCTCTCCAGGGTATGTATGAGATTAAATCTATTCATCAAAACCTAGATTTGTATTTCTATAAAATTCATGCATTAAAAAGGGGTTATATCAAAAAAGAGATGATTTAAGATCGAAAGAATTGAAACTGAGATATGACATAACTAGTAAGGTATCGATTTCGGGCATCACGAAAAGGTTTGTGCCTTATCATGTGTAACTAACTCCTAAACTTAAATGGTGAATCTTTGTACCACACAGAGCACAGAATCGATGTTTCGAGTTTCGTAACTCAAGACATAATTTTCATTAGGCATCTGATCATATGTTTAGCCCAAAATGATTGGTAGTGACTCCAAGCGTTGGCCACTTTGTGATGGTCATCCAAGACTAATAAAATGAGCGATTTATCTTTTGGTCCCTCTCACTGTATCTCGAGTCAAGAATCTATACTTTCTCATTCTCATCATGTTGCAAATGACAAATCTTGGTCAAGTAGACATTTCCTAGTTAGAAAAATATTTTAAGTCGTATACACCCATAAATCTGCAAGGATCCACCCTGAGGTACGTTGCGACAATTGTGCAAGCAGCTTGTGGTGTTTGGCATACTGCTACTATTGAAGTTATGGCTGGGCCTTCAAGCTTCGATAATTGCTCTTCAGGAAAACTTTTTACTTGGAGAGATAGAGATAAAATTATCTTAGGCATGGTAACAACGAAGCTAGATTGGTGCCCACTTGTGTAGCCATTCTGGTTAAGCCTAACTTTTGTTAGGTATCTTGTGGGCATAGCATGACTATTGCACTTAGAGTTAATGGCCATGTCTATACTATGGAAAACCTTTTTATAGGCAATTGCGGAGTCCTCAAGCTGATGGAAAATGCCACATATGGTTGTGTTACCTTTAAGACTTTATTTAAGAGTAGGGACAACTTTAACAAATAGCAGATTAATGAAAAAGATAAACCTTGAATATTTTTGAGTTAGTCACAACTGAAAATTTAGTATTTATAATTTTTTTATAAATGCTTTTATAATTTTTGTTAGATTATATAATTAATTAAATTTTGATGCATTTATGGATAGTTGTAGATTTGAAAGGTTAAAAGCATAAAAACTAAAATAAAAAAGGATAAAAGAGAAGCAAGTAAACTAAATTCAAGAAAAAAAGAAAACAAAAAGTTTGGTAAAAGTACAAGTTGGGGCAAGAGTATGTGAACGTCTTGTACATGTAACAGCAAGCTCTAGTTGTACTATTTGTATTTTCCTTTTCCTTATCCATCGGATTTAGTTTTAAAAAATGGAGTAAACTAAATATATCACCTAATAAAGATCTTTAGTACACAAGGAAACCACCACACTTGCATTGCACAAAGAAATGAAATACTATTCAACTCTCATTATTAGCTCAAAAATTGATAAGTTCCGGGAAACTGATCAAGATGGAAAGGAAATGATAGAAGTTAGCTACCACCAAAAGAAAAGGAATTTCATTTATGAAAAATTTACTAGAATACACGCAGAGACATCTATGGTACATCATTCTTAGTTGATAAAGACTATTTTATAATTTAACACAATTGATCGAAAGCATTTGATGATTCCCATGACATATCTTAGCCATAGGATCTTAATTGAGCTTTCAAAGTGTTTGGAAGAAGAATTTGGGTTGCTAAGAGACAAGATCTCGTTGTCATGCGAGGAATTTATCACGGAATGTATAATATCCTTCTAATTTCATGGCAGACGGGTAAAGATTTGGAAAAAAAAGCTTTGCTTGATTCAAATTCTTCTGGCATGATATACATTATGTAAAATAATGATAAAATTTTCCAAAAAATAAGGTCACCATATCATTAAAAGCAACACAATAAACGAGCGCAATGCTAGCATCCTACTCTACCGATGTACAAGCTTAAAAGAAAAGGGCACATAAAGTAAGTACATAACCTCTGACAGGAAAAAAAGAAATCAAACCTAAAGTGCAAGGCCAAATCTTTTTAACTCCTTAGAAGATTCCAAAAGTAAGGCAAAAGAAATTATCCTACAAATAGAGTAACACCAATGAGAACATATAAGTAATGGAAGCTAGCAAAACATAAGACTCCCTTAGTCTGTGATCCTCCCCTAACTAAAATGAAAGAAGGTCAATGTTTTCTAAATCCATAATATTCCCAAATAAATGGAAAGATTCTTAAGCAAAAAAATTATCTATAGAACATAACTAACTCTCAAGCAAAGGTAAGATAACATAACTCCCAATAAAAACTAAGGGAATAGATGTCCAAATCTTTAATCAAGTCCCTTGCAATAAATGTCCAAATTTATCCAAAAAAGCATAAGTTAATTCCCATCAAAGGTAAGGGAAAGGGACCTAATTTTTTAAATTTTGGTCCATAATGCTTCAAAATTAGTTAAATATTTTCTAAGTTCACAATACTCCCGAGCAAAGATGAAGATTCTAAGTTGAAAATATCATGAGCACAACTAACTTTCAAGCAAAGGTAAGAGAACATAACTAATTCTCATGCAAAAGTAAGAGAGTGGATATCTAAGTCTTTAATTAATTATGTTAAAATAAACATACAAATTTATCCAAGAAGCATAAGTTAATTCCAAACAAAAGTAAGAGAAAGAAACACACTCCAAAATTAGTGAGCAGATAGAAGCATAGTTTCTCTTAGAAAGTCTAGGAAAACGTTTTGCCTCTATCACTAGACAAATCCCTCTTATCGCTTCCATTGCTATGGTTAGAGATTTTGAGTATGTTATTCTATATCTACAATAATGCATTGGTTCATGCAAATTTTTGTGACTCATTTTAAGTATTACTAATCTAATTAACGTAAATAAAAAGTCCAATCACAGTTGAACTGATAGAAAGTATGAATTATCCAAATAAAACATGTTCACTCATAATTTGGCGAAAAAGACGTTTCAAATTTTGGCAAAAGTTTCCAAATTGCTTGGATTGCAAAAAATATATTATTTAAAAATTCAAGTAATAAACTTATTTCGATGATCGTTCCTTTTTTTTTTTTTTAAAGTGAATGATAACGTTTTAGCTTGATTTACCTCGAATAATTAAAAAAAATTCGATTCCTTAAATTATGCATAAAAAAAGCAATATCAAGCGAACTTATAAAAAAGGGACGAAATCTCGACTATATAAAAAGAATGCAATGATTTTGCCAGAAATAATAACAAAGAAAGTGCCACCATGGTGGGCCTAAAGGTAAGGCAAGCCTTTTAGAATCACTAGGCTAATTGTTTGTTTTGAAGGGAGTTGTAGATCTCCTCCACTCTGTTTTCTTCGTTAATCAGATTGTGCTGAACCTGAGGACCTTGATTGGACCAAGTTTGGGTTTAATAGAGCAAGTTCGAAACTTCAACTCGTTTCTTAGTTTTACAAACCCATTTTGTAAGTCGTAGTGGGATGTAAAGGGTTTGGTTCGAGCAGGAGAATATAGGGACGTGAGTCATAGCTCACTTTCTAAGCAACAAGAGTACCTCGTTGGAGCATAGGCCAAATCAAACCTTTTTATAAGCAACGTTTAGATTCCAACCAAAAGCTCTAGATAAAAAATTGCAAACAAATTTTCCTCTCTCAATATTCAAAAACACAACATTTATTGTGGGAAAGTCCTACACGAGATAATTTGCTGAAAACTTCCTTCCTCGATATTCAAGGATACTTCATCTATTGATATAATAAATACTAATTGATTTTTCTTTAATCATAAGTGTTCACCCTAGAATACCAAAACACATAACCATGCTGACAAAGCACCTTAAACGCTAACCCCAACCGGTTCCTTTCCAAACATTGTGCTCT
>JBBYHO010000006.1:489993-510339 GCA_038382025.1 Adansonia gregorii
CACTAGTACAGAAGTTCAATGGGTTCATGAAGATGTTGATGAAGACATTTATGAACCTTGATGAATAAAGCAAATTTAGTAAGATTATATCACAATTGATTTGTTATATATATTTTTAATATTTTTGGCATTTTATTATATGATACGTATTACATTTTACTACGAGTTATACTAATGTTATTAACTTAAAATTGTTGCAGATAATATGCCAAGGAGAAGATTGAAGGGCTTGAATATTGCTCACACTCATTCAGAACCAGAGCTCACTAATGCTTCAGCTGCACCTTTTTCAACAATCCCCGATAACCTTTCAGGAAATACAACTTTAGAGAATGCAATTCATACTAATTTGAACACATGTATTACTAAATGCCATAGAACTTCTTGCTGTTAATTGTTCAATGTTCTGCAGTTGTTAATCTTATATGACTTTTTCGTAGTCGATAATATTGGGCAACGCACAACTCGAGGTCATACTACTTTGAAAGAGTTATGGGAACTACCTCTTGATGAACGTATTGTTGTCTCTAAAAACAGAGATAACCAGTCAATTGGTCTAAAAGCACACAAGTATTGGTTGGCTTTCTAGGCACGATTGCTTGAAATAGGAGAAAGATATCAATCCATTATGAATCATGGCATGAAGTGCCAAAAAAAGATAAGCTTAAGGTTTTGGACTTTGTTGAGGTAGTAGTCTAAATTCTTTAACATTATTTTGGACACATTACCTCAAGAATTTCATTGCTAATACAAACAAACTTTGTAATTTTCTTTCATTTTAGCAACGATTTGCTTTGGATGTTTTCAACATCCTATGTTCTAAAGTCAGTAAAGAAAAAATGGAAAGATTTTAAGCATAACTTGAAGAAGAAGTACTTCGATTGAAATATTGATATTGCTATTACAAAACGAAATATGCCACGTGGTATGGTTGGTTGGCAGTATGAAAAACTTGTTGACTTTTGGTATTCGAAAAATAGATGGGGTATAATAATATTTCTAATTAAGTATTTGGCATTTATTATAATACACTTTTACGTAATATATATAATTATTTATGTGTTTGAGTAATGTATAGGAGCGGAAACGAGTAGGACTTTCTAGCAGAAGGCAGCAAAAATATAGTCACACAAGTGGCTCAAAAAGCTTTGCTAGAAAAACATATGAGAAAGTAAGTTTTCCAAATTTAATGCATAAAAAATTGTTATTATTTTTAATATTTTAATATAAATATTGTATTAAATGTTTTTCTATAGGAAGTGGAACAAGGTGAAAAAATATGACGAGTTGAACTATTCCAATTAACTCACACAAAGAAAGATGGTTCCTATTTGAATGTTAAGACACAACAAATAGTGATATGTTAAAATAACTATACTATTTTTTTTAATTTAGAAACATAGTTCGTATCCATAATATTAATTTAATTGTTTTATAGGAAAAAGCAAAGGAAAAAATTGCCAAATATCAAGCTTCTGCACCATCAGGTAGCTCAATGAATATATATGATGTGGAAAATGAAATATTCACTGATGTTACTGGAAAAGAAAGACATGGACATGTTCGAGGTGTCGGAATGGTCCAATGCCATCCACCTACTATGGTGCTAGCGCTCAATGATATAGTTGTTCACAAACTCTATCGACACAAGAAGTTCAGACATTGAGACATGAGATAAGAACCATGGAAGAAAGTTTTGAAGAAGCAGAAGCAGCAAGACAAGCACAGATAGCTCGATTGGAAGAAGCAAGAGAAGAAGATAAAAGAAGATATGAGCAACTCCAACCAAAGTTTGACTCACTAATGAATTTAATGCAACAAAAAGTTCTCACAAGATCCACCATCTTAGGTAATATAATATCTTAGTTTAAATTATTCACTTATTTAACTCAATGATATATATTACTTATATATGTTAATCTCGTATATATTTTGTATATTAAGGTTAATCATAACATAACAATCGTGTTATGGACAACAATTATCTATGGACTCTACTTCAGTTTTGGGCGATTGTACCTTTTGCACTTATTTTTAAGTTTTAAACATCTTTTTTTAAATGTACTGGGACAAAGTTGCTGTATCAAGATATCGTATAATATAAATTTATGCTTTTATATATTTTGACTTTGTTTTCTTTCTAATTTCTATTATAAGATTTGTGAATTTAAATATTTATTAAAATTGTATAGGAAATTAGAAAATATGGTATTGCTTTTAAAAAAAATAAATTCTGAGAATTTAGCGGTGCTTTAAGAACAAAATGCCTCGACAAATTTGACATTTTATGAATTTACGAAAAAAGCTTTTGCGGCATTTTAAGAAATAAATGCTGCTAAATTTGAAAATATGGCGGCATTTTTGAAATAACTGCCACTAAATTTGTAAATTTAACGGTGTTTTAAAAAAATAAACGCCTCTAAATTACATCATTTAGTGGCGTTTATATCCTAAAATGCCTCCAAATATTCAAGTTTAATAGCGTTTATTTCAAAATGCCGCTAAATATCTTTATCTTAACTATGAAATTCATACAATTAACACCGTTTATAAACACTGTAGAAGGCATACAAAACGCCACAAATTTAATGACGTTTTTAGAAATAAACATCGCTAAATTTCTCGATGCAGTTTTTTGCAATATTTTTTACGGCGTTCTGTTCAAAAGTCGTTAGTTTTTTAGCGACGTTTTTAAACGCCACTAAAACTTTAAATTAACGCCGCTAAAGTTGTCTTTTCCTGTAGTGAAGCTCTTATGAATTAACTGAGTTTAGCTCAATTTTTTTTTATTCTTTTTCCTTGTAAATGAGATTATATCGAATGTATGCTTGAAAAGCATTTTATGTGTTTTAAGACACTTGTATGAAGTTTAGGCAAACAATTGCCAATTACAGGAAATGATTATGCCATAGAGCTTCTCGTTTAATTTGTAATCGAAAGCTTTCTTAAATATGCTTTTATTAAAAAAAATGTTGTTATTCACAAGGAAGCAAACATATAATAAGCTTTCCAAATCAATAAGGCCTAGCTTTGTTCGTTAAATCTCTCCCTGTCTTATATCAACTAAGCTAAATTAAAGGGAGGTTCTGCGACCATTTTTGAAATTTTGAATACCTTAATAAACTAAGGGAACTGAAACAAAGCCATAATAGAGGGAGACATGAGAGAAAGACATTATGATTGTTTTTGTCACGCCTGATGTCAGTGTGATCCCATTTTGCCATGAAAATCAGCTTTTGCGCAATATATATATATATATATATATTATGTTAAGTGATGTTATTTATATCCATTAAATTTTTAGTTTTTTTGGTAATTTTATATTTAAATTTGATATCTTTATTTGCTGTGACGTACGTAATAAATTTAAATTTTGATAGTATATTAAATATTTAATGTAAAATAAATATTAAACCTACGTATGAGGAGTGTTGTGTTATCAAATGTTAGTTAAATTTTGGGTTTGTGCTTACATTTAAAATGAATATTTATTTATTATTAATTGATTTTAAATTGAATATTA
The DNA here is from genome assembly GCA_038382025.1 of Adansonia gregorii. Classification (NCBI taxonomy): domain Eukaryota; kingdom Viridiplantae; phylum Streptophyta; class Magnoliopsida; order Malvales; family Malvaceae; genus Adansonia; species Adansonia gregorii. Next base: position 493,517 of record JBBYHO010000006.1, read on the forward strand.
ACGCGATAAACTTATTCTATATTTGAATTAGAGTAAGAGAAGAAAAAAGGGATGCCTTTCTTTGGATAAAAATTTTTGCCTTTCTCTGGATAAAAATTTTTTACTTAAAGAAAATTGAAGAAAACTAAGTACCTTTTGCTTTCAATTTTTATAAATATCAATTTAGAGTAAACTAAAAAAAAAAATATTATACAAACAAAATATTTATATATTTTTTTTATTATTGTGTATCTACATATGGCGTTACAAAGGTAATCTGCTAAGTTCTTCTTCTCATGTGCTGCAGCTGCATTTGTCAACAGTGAGCTAGCTTTAGGTGCAGTCAGGTCATGGACGTCTTATAGTCAAAGACAGCAAGCATGCACTTATGAATCATGATAGTAGCATCTGTAATCTTCCTTCACATAAATTGATAACTTTGATTTTTCATCACCAAAAATAAAAATGAAAAAGTGATGCATTTTTCATACTTCATCATTTCATGCTCCGGCCCTACTTTTTTTATAAATTAAAAAATGTTTTTTGCTATTTTTTTGTCTTTAATTATAATCATGATGCCACCAAGCAAGTGCCCTTATAAATTATTTAGATGGGTCTATCTCAACTTTCTTCAAAACTGGTTCTTCCTTAATGCAAAAGTTATTCATCCAGCTTTTTGAAAATGGCACAGAAAAAGCTTATGATGAAACCCAGTTTTTTGCTGCTTATTTCATTACTGCTTCTACTGACCATTATGTTTCAATCCATGGCGGAGGCTACCAGCAGGTTTAGTTGGAGTTGTGATCCTGCATGCCAAATCGAGTTATCAAGAAACAGAAAGCTTTTGGACATGCAAGATTATTCAGGATATGTTCCAAACAGCCCAGGTGATGATTATGATTACAATGATTTCTACAGGAGGCAAGGTGACGTTCCAAGCCCAGGAATTGGTCACTGAAGTTATTTATCAGTTAAGAGTGCCACGCATCTATCACGGTTTTGGACTTTGGCCTAACGAATCGTGAGTGGATGCGCACGAACCGTGACACATGCGTCTCTCTAGCTGGTTGTTGTTTTCTCTTTTAATCTTCTTATATTGATTTTGTTTTTCTTTCCCATATTTTCTCTTCTAATTCATCTATATATATTGTTTGTTAATATATAGAATATATACTTCTATATGTTTTATAATTTTTTTTTATCACGTTATATCAGTAAATTGTAGCCAAAACAAAGGTGATATATATATATATGTGTGTGTGTGTATCAAGTTATTACCATAATTGAGATAAGCGAGTGGAATAGATTGCAGTGACAGTGGCCTTTTCAGTTATATTTCAGATGGAAAGTGGATAAATCATAGCATAGCACAACGATTTTGATAGTTTGATTAAGTAAAAACTCAAGGAAAGGTTGTTAAATAAGTCCTTTTCCCCTGTTTTCAATGTAGTGTAATTAGTTCTACTCAGATTAGATCTTATGAAATCTAATTTGAATTTAAGAAAAAAAATATTCAATCCAAACTTGATTTGGTCACGGAAGTCATCAATTTAAATTTATTCAAATCAAATTCAAAAATAATTTAAATTTAAATGATTCGAACTTAAAATAATTTTAATCATTCAAAAATTTAATTTAAATATATATTAAATATAATTTTATTTTTAAAAAATATTAATCTAATAAATATAAGATCCCATTAATTAAAAATAAGAGCAACTTTACCTTTATTTTTTAACTGCCAAAAAAAACACTTCCCAAGCTTTATCAAGCAAAAGAGGATGTAAGGTTCAAGTTTGATAGGAATTTGAGAAAGAGAAAGCTCATGTTCTCGACTCTGGTGAGGGCTATGTATACAGTGAATACATTGTAATATTGATAGCCAGCTGAGCTGATGGTCCTTCAAATCCGTTTTTATCTCCGTTGGCACTTGTCAGGCTGTTGGTGTGACATTTAGGCTTGTAAATGAAATGATAAAGCCCGTATTTAAATTTGTCCACCGTAAATCCAATTTTAAAAGTTTCTTTATATTTAAAAAAAATTTATAAAAAAGTTAAATTTAAAAAATTAAATTTGGGTAAAAATGATTAAGCTCTACTTTCAACATTTAAGATCCGAATTTAATTTAAATATTTTTTTAATTATATATTTAAATTATATAAAAAAATAAAAATATATATATATATATAGAGAGAGAGAGTATTATAATATAAACTGGATTTGTTAAGTAGTTTGGTTATTTATTTAAACTTAAAGCTTATCTAATATTTAAAAGTTTTGAATAAAAATATTAAATTTAAAATATAAAACTTAGGCGAAAAGAGAGGTATGTTTAAAAAAATGATTGAACTTTCCTTTAACATTTATACCTAGAACTAGGCCTCACCCATTTTTTAATAATATATTATTTTATTTTTATGTATAATATCTGACTTATATTATATAAAAATTAAATATATATATATATAATATATATAATAGTGTAAACAATAAAAATTTGTTAAGTTGTCCATTTTAGAATTTAAATAAAGTAAAATAATATAAAATTATTAAAGATTTTATAAAAAAATAACATTTGTTTTAATTTTTTTAGAAAAAAAGAATGAGTTTAAATAAATTTGAATTATCTATTTACAAATATAAACAGATTTGGATAGAATTGGAAACTCATATTCACATCAAGCCAAGCTTGAGTGAGTATATATGGTTGACTTGATAATATTAGACACAACACGGATGGATATCTTAAAATATATATAATATAAATTGTTAATGTATTAAACTTTATATGAATAAAAAATATTTTAAATATAAATGTAACACAAGGTACACAATTTGCCAAGTCTAATATATGGTATTGATACCATATATAAAGATCTTGTCTAACCTTTGAATACTTTTAGTGTACGTGTTAAAAAATATATTATTTTATTTATATTTTAAAATTTAAGAAAATAAAAATATTAAATTATTAAAGATTAAAACATAATATGTATTTTTTAATTTTTTTAAAAAATAATATGAGTGGCGTTAGATTATCAATTTGCAAAATAGATAGTCATTTCGGGTTGATTAGGGCTTTGACAAATATATATGATAGTATTATCGTACTAAACCCAACCTGACCTATTAATACTTCTAGGGCCTTTATCTCTCATTTGTTAAATTTTTTATTTTTTGTGGTCTTATACTCAAGTTCAGCATATTTTATTAAAACCACTTTAAAAGATCTCATTATGTATAGCTAGAGAAAAAACTTATCACGTGATAAAATCGTAAATAGAATAAAACTTAAACCCTAAATTTAAAATTTAAAATTCAATATATACAATTTTTTTTCTAACCCCAAAACTATGATTTGCAACCTTCTTGGTATGTATGCATACATACATATACATATATGGAATTTTGCTAAGATTTCTCTAATTTCTTTTAAGTTCGATAAAACATAAAATTGTTTGTATTAAAAAAAAAACATTTTCAAATTTAATATTTGAAAATGATATTTTCACATAAAGAACAAATACCAATATATGTCCAATCGAATTGAAAAAAAGACTCGAAAAAAATTCTAACTCAAAAATATTACTTTAATTAATGAAAAAACATAAATGAGAATAACAAACGAGAACATTCTAGAATGTAACTTTTAACCTACTTCAGATGCCTAAAAAATAATTGAATGATGACTAGAGACGAGCTTATATTCACGTCATGATTCAAGGTGACAAAGTTTGGATGAAAATAGAAAAAAATCCAATAATGTAAATTAACCAAATAAAAAAATGGTGTAGGCCCGATTAGTATGGCATTAGACCAACTTGAATCTCCGTTGGCGATTTTACCAGTCGGACCTCTCCTCTAGCCCATCTTCCTTCTTCATCTCATCAAAATCCTGGGCCGAGTCCGCAATATTTAGGCCGTAAACCATGTTCGTATGATGTTCTCATGGACTCTTTGTCTCAGCCTCATTGCTGAAAAATGGCGGGAAGAACTGGCGGGAAAAGCTACGTACCTTCTCTCTTTTAACTCGGGAGAGAGGCAGCGTCAAACAAATTGATCAATCAGAGAGAGAGAGAGAGAGAGAGATGGGCGGTCCACCTTATGATTGCATGGCCAACCCACTGGGAGCCGTCCGATTGACATTTGAGAAGGCGATAGGGTCAGGGTTACCGACCCAGACCCATCCCTCTGCCTTTGACGGCAAGGACTGGGGTGCCTTTGACCTCTTCCGCCAGTTCCTATTCCAGGAATCGGGGCTCTCCCAGGTACCTATCCTTAATCATAAGACTATGAGATGGGTTCAGCCCAATAGTCTTGTCCGTTACCGTGGCATGATCCAGGACATGTTGGGAAATGAATTCTACGTCGGTGCTTACAAGGTAGTAAATTTCTAAATCCTTTTGCAAAGTTTCAGCTCTAAAGTTTTTTCTTTTCTTTTCCTTTCTTTAAGAATGTAAAATTAATGGGTCTTATGTTTTTCTTTTTCATTGCTAAATAAAGGATGGGAATCTATGGCGGACCAACAAGTTCATGGATGTTTCTCAATACCCAATGGGATCCCCTCCTGATATTTGTATTTGGGAACGCCGTTTGCTCTACTGTGTTCCTGTCAGTTCTTTTCTACTTTCTTTAAGATTTTGTTAGTTAATGTTACTGTTTCAAATGTTGGCTACTTGATAGGAAATTCATGGTTTGAAGTTCATTTTATGTTACTTTCTATTAAAAGGGGACATACTGTGAAATTGGAACATGGTTTTACTCCATTGTCTTATTGTTAATTAGTTTTACCTATGTCCTTTTCTTTAGGTTCCAGGACAGAGTTCATGGACTGAACCTTCTTGTGAAATGGATCCTAAACAAGGCATGGATTGGTCATCCCCAAACAGGGAGAAGCGGCGTAGGACAGATGATAAAGATTCGGACCATATGGATTTGGTTGGTCTTGCTTCCCTTACAATTTATCTATTCATTTCATTGTTTCTTATTCTCCCAATTTCATGCCCTAACCATATCATACAATCATAAAGGTAGGGTAGTCCGTATACTATGTGTTCTCTGAAAATGTTGTGATGATCTTGCCTTCAGTTTGTGTTTGTTTTTGCCCTTAACTATAGGGGGTTCAGTTTATAAACTTGTTTAGGTGGACTGTTCTCTAGTGGAGGGTATGCTATGTTAAAAGTACAATTGTTTAGTTAGAGCATGCTCATAAACTTTTTAGCACTTAGAGCTCCTCAAGAACAATGGCAAGTTCTTTGGTTCCTTTACTATTTACCCTATTTTTGGATTGAGATAAGGGAAGGAAACCTAAAGTAAAACAAGCAAAAAAGGATTTTTTTTCCCTTGTTGGGGAGCTGAGTATCCTTTGCATTTTCTTGAAATATTCAATTTTTATAAACTTCAATTTAGAGTAAATTGAAGGGTAAAGGAAAGCTATCCAAACAAGCCATTTATATTTCTTTTACTTTCCTCAACCTTTCTTTCTTTTCCTTTTTTTTCCTTTCCTTTAATTTTTCTTCCTTCATTATTGTCTATCCAATCATAGCGTTAATGTATTTGTTGTTTACCTAACCATTTTTTGATCCTATATCTTATTTCAGGTTCCTGATGATGAAATTAAAAGTTCTCCAATTACCAAGAAGATGGTGAAAAGCACTTACTCAAAGTTCTAGTTTTATTGTTGTTTTCAACCAAGAAATATTTTAGCCTTTATGATTGTAGACTGTGGAGATATTATTTGGTTTTGCTCGATCATTGGAGCTTAAAGATTAAGCTGCATTCATCTGTATGCTATGCTGACATTGGTTTGTTAAACGAATATTTTGGTGCATCAGCTTATTAAGTGGATTTCAATCAGGCCGAATCTATGAGTTCAATTGCCACATCTAGCAAAACTAAAATTGTAGACTAAATACATTGCATGAGCATGAGGGGTGTTTTGGAATTGTTCATTGAATTTTGCCTAGTATTCCTTTTATTTGTCTTAATTTTATCTTTAGATGCTACTTCAGAAGGAAGATTGTACTAATCAGATTTTTCTTTTCGTTTTGCTAGAGAGAAGATGGACTTCCTTCTCCTTCACCAGAGTCTATGGATCCTAAAACTGCAAGCTCTTTTTCCAGCATGAGTACATTTCATTTTGTTGACAAAGATAACCTTCCTTGCCTAGTAAAGGTAAATGATTTCATGTCATTTTTCTGATATACATCCAGATATACTGAAATAGTCTATAGATGAGGAGTTTATTCTTCCCTTTTTATAACCAAGGTTAATTATTATCTATACTGATAATGCAGATATATGATACTCCAGAGTCAGAGTTGAAGCTGAATGATGTTTTCGAGTTTATTGGGGTCCTCGCTTTTGATTTAGATCTTCCAGTTGAGAAAGATGATAATGATGAGTTATCAAATAGTTTCTATGATGATGCACTGGTCCATTTGCCCTCTAACAAGGTATTATCTGCTTCCAGCTGCAAAATATTTGTGGCTTCTTCATCAGCAGAGCTTGTTTTAGGCCCCTAATTCTTTAATGATGGATCAGTTTTTTCATATATTAACTATAATGTAGTTTGCATTGAACAAAATAACCATTCTGCATGTTCTCCACGTTTGCAATTTACCTGTGTCTGTTTTTATCAAACATATTATTCTTTATGATCAGGTTTTTTATGTAGCTTGACATGCTGTACTCATGTAAAAGGTGATGATGCACAATATGAGCTTTTGACAATTGCTCTCCAAATGGCTTGCTGTAATGAATTGGTTTGATTTCTTTTTGTGTTGTCTGGTTCAAGACGTGTTAAGTAATTTTTCCCACTCTTTCCTGTTGCAGGTCCCTCGCTTGCACTGTGTTATACATAGGAAGCTTGCTCTGCATGACTTGCTGCCAGGCTTCCCAATAATGGAGGTACATTACAAGAGAAATTTATGGATTGATGCATTTTTCTACCTCACGCTGACAAGTTTGCTGTTCAAATGTCTTTTGGTTTCTCTCATGCTTCCTCATCTTTCCTTCCTTACTTTTAACCTTTCATTCTTCCAGCCAAAGCCACATTTGGTGAAGGAGATAAGGGAAGCTCTGTTCAGGCATCTTACAGCTGTTCTTGGAAATGATGGGGTAGCTGCTCATTTCATGTTGTTGCATCTTCTGTCCAAGGTAATGGTTTCGTCCATGATTATCATTTTATATTCTTGATCTTGTGCTGGGTGGCAGTGTCTTGTCCTCATTCCTCTCTCAAATTCTGTCTATTTAATCTTCCCTAAAAATGTAAAAATCTTCTCTCCATGTTTCCTTGAGAATTCCTTTCAATTCCCATCTTAGCATGTGACAAGATAATAAAGATTGATTGGACAGGTTCATGCTCGAGTAGATGATGTTGCCGTGGGGAAGCTGTCACTAAATCTAATAGGTTTGAGCAAAGAAAGTGTATCTGTGTTTGGCGCTCGGCTTAGCCAAGCTTTCAAAAACCTCCTACCATTCACGCAATGCATACCTCTCACACTGGACTATCTGAACACTGCCTCTCTTGCCCCGAAAAAGGATTATCAAGCAAACAGGTATCCTTATTCATGTTCTTGTAATTAGGGGAAGTCAATACGTGCAGTCAATATGAAAGCAGCTAGCAACCATCAATTTCTCAGTATTTATTATAGCTTCACATTATGTTACAGATTGATTCCTGGAGTTCTGCAGCTACCCGAGGGCTCACACTTGATGGTTGATGAAACCCATCTAGAATCAGGAAGTCTCAGCTCCATCGGAATTGAGAATACAAAGTTGCTGAAAAATCTAATAGAGTTTCAAAAAGTAAGCTGCCACTGGGTTTGTTGAAACATGTGTGCAATGTTTGTGCATAGATCTACAAGGTCATGGAAGATGTTTTCAGACATTTAATGTGCATATTTGAAAATTTTGTTTGCTTTATCTATTGAAAGCAATTGAAATACTGCAAATCTTTTCCTTTAAAACTACAATTATACTAGGGAAATTCTGCCCTTATCTCAGTTTAAGTTGACTCATAAATGTACTTGTTTCAGGTGGAGTACGACTTTCAGTACTATAAAATGGAAATGGCCGCAGATGTCCAGTTACTTGTATTCTCTGAAGGGAAATCTAATATTGTTCCTGCTGATGTAATTGTACCTTTTCAGCCTTCTTCTCTTGAATCCTCTGAAGTACCACTTGCAGAAGCACTGGAAGCTTGGAGATGGTACTTGGCTACTATTAGGTCATTACCGCATTCCATTGAATCAGAAATGCAGAAGGTATGAATTAAATTGACTTGATTTCTTCTAGCATGCTATTTAGCCCAGTACAGTTCTCCGATATGCAATTGTTGGCTGAACGCTTACATCGCTGCAACATTTTAGAAAGTTTGCCCTGGTTTATGAAATTATATCAAATCTTTAATTCACTTTCACCCATATTCATCCTCTCAATACCTACTTTTGCAGCATCTTAACTAGTTTTTAAGAGTTTTTTTTTTTTAATTTAATTTTTATTTCATCAATGGACTGATAGTATGCAATGAATCTTTCGAGTCATGTTAAAGTGATGTGTTCATTTTGCAAGTTAGACAAGTTGTCGTGAGATTGCAACTCTTATTTTATTCCTTTATCATTCAGTGATTTCAGATTTGATCGGTAGTGTAGTACTTTAGTATCTTCATATAATGGTTTGTTTATGTTGTTAAGCATTTGATCCATGTAGATGGTTTAGATGAACAAATTCAGTTTCTGACGAGGGTTTTCTAACATTGCTTTGTATTCTTGCTCGAGAATTTTTTTGCTTTGGTTTTCTGCTTTTAAGGAAGGTTTCAGGGTATTTATAATTCCTTTTCTCATGTATGTTAACTCACAGGTGGTAGAAGATGACTTGGTTGCAGCAAGACAAGCAGATCGGAGCTTGGGCAGTCGAGATTTTAGCCGGTTAGATACAGAGCTTTTTTTATGCTATATTAGCATTTTATTCCATTTTCAATGTTGCATTGAACTCAAATAAAAAAAATTTTATGATATGTAGATGGTTGACAATGGCCCGCCTGGTATCCTCAAGTTTTGGAGAAACCAATCTGTCATTGGAACATTGGCAAATGGTAAAAGAATTGGAGAGGCTGAGGAGGGAGAGACTCAAGTAGAGTCCAAGTCACCAGATCGGAATCTGCGTTTTAGCTTGATGTTTAGTATTGATAATCATGAGCAGTTTTTGTTTATTTTCTGGCCTCAATGTCATGAAAAAGCAGGTTGCTGAAAGGACTACTGTGATGTTAATTCTTTGCAAACCAAATAGCAGAAGGTTTGAGTTTTCCGATGTGTGATCATCTCCCACCACCACTCTAGCCTGGTCCCTAATGTACTGCGTACTTTAATTGTTGAACTTTCATGTAATCTAATTGCTGGCAAGTTGGAAATAGAATCAATGAATTGTTGCATATAAATGCAAAGCAGCCGAACTGAGTTTGAAGCCAGTTCCTTTTACTGGCAGTGGCAGACAAGTGACAATTCTCCAAAAATTTCCATTGTTGTTCACAGCCACTTTCAGCTGAGAACTTGTTTGGAATCTGACAATCGATGCCCGGAATTGAGTGATGGAATAACAAGAGTAAGATTGGAAGGGAGGACTTCTAACTGTTTGCACGTTGGCCCTGGCATAATTATCAGAAAAAAAAGTGGTCCTTAAAGCTACACCGGCAGGCAGACGTTTATTCCCCTGGTCTAGAGCCACAAATATTCAGTACATAAAGATTATAACAGAAACTGATATATATATATATATATATAGAGAGAGAGAGAGAGAGAGAGAGAGATTTCCATTACGCTACAAAAGGAATACATCTAAGATTGGTTTAAAACCTCTCTTACTCTGTACAAGATCAAAACTGAATAACAATCTTCGAAAGGTTAGATTGTTCATAATAACCACGAAACAAGCAGATACGATTTAGTGAAACAAGAATAAATCAAATAATATATCCCAGAGAAAAAGTAGCAGATGCAACTTGGTGTAATTAAATTTTAAACTGGAACAAGTCAGCAGAAGAGAAAATGTACAAAACCTTAAGAACTTTTTCCTTCATTTGTGTTCTTTTACTCGTAATTTACATCCCAAACGAGGGGTGTCTGGTTTATCCTCTCTGTGCTCCCAATTTGGGAGCAACAGGTTTAGTTCCTCTGCCTCTTTCTGCTGATAAAGGCTTCACCGTGGTTGCAGGAAGGGGAGCTCCATTATCTGCCCAGGGATCATCATCATCGACGGCTACAGCTGTCGTCCGTGGTACTTTTTAGCTGTTAACTGCTAGCCGCTAAAGAGCCAAAAAGGAAAAAAAAAAAATCACCCACAACGTACATCTTCTACATGTCTCAAATATCTCATTAGAGAAGTACATAGAAAGACTTGGTAACCATTAAACATGACAAAGGATGATCGATAAAACTGGTCAAGCATTCCTGGCTTCTGGCAAGGAAGCGGGACAGCGAGACATAATACTTGTACGACTTAGGTGGGATAGGACGCGATGATAAAAATATTATTTATATAATAATATATAATAAAAATATAAAATTGATATTTTTTTAATTAAACATGAGTATGCAAATAACTTTTTCAATTTTTATATTATTTTTTGAATTTTAAAAACTATTAAAACTAAATAATTAATTGTTAATTTCATATTTAAAAAAAATATATAAAAAAATCATCGCATCTAGATAAATGCAGCTATGTTTAACTTTGTTTTGACCATGTTCTCTTTTTTTTTTTCTTTTGGATATGGCTTTGGTGTACGATTCATACTTCGTTGTATCAAAGCTGTGTCAATCACATTGGATTTCAAGGCATACAATCAGTAATGTAAACTCGTTACTACATTGTAGTGATACAAAGCTTTTCTTTATGTTAGTCGCAAACTAACAATTATGAAACTACTAATCGCATGAAGCTCGCGAAAGATAAAATGCTTTGCAAAGGATTTATAAAGAGTTATAATTATAGAACCTTTATACATCAAAAAGTTATCCTCTTAAAACTATTTTCAGTTATCGTATTTGCCAAGATGGGGCATTAGTAATGTTAAAACATTTATATGTGTTATGTCTTCTTACTTATGATGTAAGCAACTAGTCACATAGGTTGAAATATAGGGGATACTTGGGATATAAACCTATGAACACTGATCCAAACCCCAAAACCTCAAACAATCCATCAAACCTAAACCTCGATCCAATCGATTTTACAACAAAAAGTCAACAATCTGAAACCAGACCTAAAACTGACTCGAATCAAAAATAACTCAAACCTAAATAACCTAAACCCAAAATGAATTAAACCTGAAATGATTGAAACAATTAACTTGAAATGACCCTAAAAATTAACCCGAAATGACCTAAATTCATATAACTCGAGTGTTAAACCTAATTGATCATAATGGTGAAACTCTAATTAACTCGAGCATTAAACTTGATTGACCCAAACCTAAAAATGACTCAAAAATTTAAAGACCTAAATTAACCCAACCCAACTTGACTTGACCTGAACCTAACTCAACTGACCTAATTGATAGGTTAATTAGAATAGCATTTGAGTACTTGTTTTGTGGAAACAAGTTCATTGAACATGGCTCGTTTGAAGACTCTTATGTATGTAAATGTTGTCACGTGCTAGCCATGTAACTAGTCTTTAAACTTATGATACTAGGCCATCTTATTTGGGAAGTGTCATACTTTGATTTCATTAAACCAAGTCCACGATAAGGAATGCTTACAGTAAGGGGATTTTAGATGTGGCATAAACCATATGAAGGTGGATGAGTGACCCAGAGAGGATTTAGCAGTCTTAGTCACATTGGAAATATATCTTATCTGTTCTTGACTACTGTTAATATGATTAAAGTCTTTGGTTAAAGCATGGCAAATATAAGATAAATAATTTCTCTAAATTCAAAATGTTAACCATGAGCTGTAGGGACTAATATGAATTAAAGCATCAGTAGATACCACACCATGCTTATGCTTATTCTAGAATATTTGGTGAAATGAACAAATTGCACTAATAAATTGAAAGATTTCGATGAGATAACTTTGACTCTTCAGCATTTGGGTGGTCATGATTGGTTACTAGATCTCACTTTTGATCTATGAACATGATTAATAAGGTTGATTATTTTAATTGTCAACATATTGGGACCCGAATGGATCATACATAATAGGATGGAATAATTGGATTAAAATTGAGATTTAATTAAGTATGAGTTAAATAAAATGTATATTATAGAGGAAATAATTGAATTAGTTCAATTAAGATTGATTGAGACATAAATTAGATTTATGAAATCTAATCTTGACTGCGTTAATATTCCATAGGATTGTCTTATCAAGATTATGTTTAATAGAAGACAAGTCATTATGGTTGTCTTGATCTTTATCTCGCCGAATTAAGTTCCTTAATTGTTAAGGTGACTTAAATAATTATATGATAATTATTTAGTTGGATTTACATGAAGTAATATTATTTTACCAAGATAAAAAAATTAATTGATAATTAATATTTTGCATGTAAATTTAAAATCAAACCCTAGTTATTTAATCTAGTAAGCCTTTTTTTGAACAAAGCTCAATTAGACATAGACTAGGGTTTAGCATAAATAAAACAAAGGCCAATTAACGTTGAAGTAGGCCAAGATATCTAATTGTTAGCAACTTGGCCCAATCTTAGTTAAACTAGATAAAAAGATTTACATAGACTAGAAAAGTTTGAACTTATTCAAACTATCCTAATGGACACTAATTTGGGCCAACCATTAAGTGAAGTAGATATTGATCCAATCTTTAATAACTTTACCTAATTTACAATGTATTTATAAATACATTGTTAATGTGATTTAACTAGGTGATTTTTACAAACCTTAAAGTCTACTAAACCTTAAAAGATTTATGGTAAGTTTTTTTTTTCTCTATTGTTGTTTTGTATTTTTTATGATCAAGAAACATTCTTGAAAAAAATGGCAATTATATCGTTTGTTTTAGTTCCCAAGATCTTCTCGCTAGTACTAAAAAACCCCATATTTTGAGAAGGTTCCCATTGTTGTTTGTAAAGGAATTACACTTGAAACGCTTGTGATCTCAGTAGATCTTGGACATGATATTTCTTGGTAGATTTTTTTGTAGGAATCTTTCCTTTAAAGTTACAAGTATTTGAGCAAGTATGATTCTGGTTCTTGAAGATTCTATATGTTGAAAATTTTTGTGATCGCATGTAATCATGATTCAAAGATCTTAAAGACATCCAACTACTTTTTTTTTTTTGTATTTTTCATTATGCACTATAACTTGATGTAAATCTTGTAACTTTTATTTCATATATATGTTCAATTTATTATGCGTGAGGTCAGATATGGGAACTCAATTCCCTTCACAACTATGTCTAGATGTGTTCAGCTATATTTAACTTTGCTTTGACTGTATACTGTTTTATTTTATCTTTTTGACTTGTCCTTAATGTATGACACGTACTTTGTCACATCAAAATTGTGTTCGTGTCAAACATATATCCAAAACTTTAGCACTTGTACTTTCTACTATATTTGTAGGAAAATTGTACATAAATAATGATAATGATTTCTAATTAAGTGCAATCCAAACCATCTATGATTATTAACATTAATATAGAATTAATTTTATTGTCAAGAATTTATCTATGTATATAGAATAAGTCAATTCATGTTTGTAAAAGGTTCTTTGGTAGAGAAGAGAAGCATTGCAAACAAGTAAAACATGATATGTCAGAAGATAGTGGAGAAAAAGGCTAGACTAAACCTTGAAGTGCAGAGTGTACTAGTAAGTGGTGGTTAGTAAGGTGAAGGAAGTAAAGAGATGGTGGAATAAGGCTAGGTAAGGTAGGCTGAGAAAGGAATGAGAAAAGATAAAATTATAGAAAGACTCTTAAAGAGAACATTTGTCAAAATGCCAGAGATCTCCAAATGAGTTATGATGACTCTTATTTATAGATATTAAGGATAAAAATTATAGAATATGACCATTTAATGGGTAAAATGGAAGAGATTGTTGGTTACTTAAGTGTCAATACTTTGTTTGATTGAATGTTAGATTTTATTAATAGTAGTGAATAATGAACAGTAGCATGGTATTTGTTCTAAAGAAAAAAGAGAAACATTCATACTTCAGAAAAAGTTAAGAGAGAGTCTTAGAGGAAAAAGAAGATAGAATTATAAAAAGAGACTCAAAGAGAAAGTTGTCAAAAAGCTAAAAATCTCTAAATAAGTTATAGTGACTCCTATTTATAAGTGTTAATGATAATACTTATAGCATACGAGCATTTAGTGGGTATAATAGAAACATTGTTAGTTCCTAAAGCATTAATACTTTGTTTGATTGAAGTTTAGATTTATATTGGCATTAGTAAATACTAAATAGAAGTCCACTTTTTGTTCTAAAGAAAAATGAGAAACACTCATACTTCAGAAAAAGTTAAAATGAGAGCTTTTAAGTATCTCCATATCTAATCTACCAAACCAAACTCCGAAGACATTTCGATAGTGAAACTATCCCAAGAACCTTGGCTATTTTGGGCTTATTTCGACTTCTTTTGCTTTTGTGAAATAGTATCAAGTGGGATATCTTCTAAAAAATACTACTTGGTGAAGGTGCATTTACATGATTGTGTTTTTTGGTGAATTACTTGTCCCATTAAGTGTTGTTGTAGAGGTGTTGTTCCATGAATGTACTATTCCAAACAATAGCTATTTTGGATAAGAGTTGTTATGAAAATGAGCTATTGTGAACAAGAATTGTTCTAAACAAAAGTTATGAAAATGAGCTATCTTAGATATTAGCTATTTTAAACCAAAATTATTCAAAATTAAAGCTATTCTGAACACATGTTGTTCTGCAAAAGAGTTGTTTTGAATAAGTGATTTCCAATGAAGCAACATGGTTATTCTGGGCTATCTTTACTATTATATTTGGAAATATAATTTCTTATTAAACAACTTTATTTTTCTCTAAAATGATATTATATATTAGTAGCAAAGATCAAGCATCTATAATATCACATATTTTAGTCTTAGACCATAAACAAAAAGACTAGAACTTAACTCTGAGTTCCAAAATTAAATGGCTAATACTACTTTGTGGTTTAGGTTATGAAATTTTTTTGACACAAGATGCTTCTAAGTTGCTTGGAGATGGCTTTGGCTCTTCAAAGGGTTTGATATCATCCTATCCATTTCTTGTCACTATCATGTTCTTCATGAAAGCCATTTTCATTTTCTCTCCAATTGCTCGTTGAAGTAGAAGATGCAAGAATGAGTTGATCGACTAAGTCTATTTGAGCTTAGAAGGTGGATTGGTGTTAGACCTATTCATCGATTGAGTAAGGCCAGGCCTATACATGGCATTAACACATTATAGTCTTGCTAAAGCCTAACCTGATCTGAAATGTGGATAGGTTTTTTGTCCAAGCTTGCCTATATTTGTAAATAAGTAGTTCAAATCATTTTAGGCCGCCTCTATTGTATTTTTTTAAAAATAATGCTTTTAATTTAATTTTTAATAATTAAATATTTTAACAAGTTTTTGTTAATATTCTTTTTAAAAATGTATAGTATGACAACTAATAAAAGTAATTATTATTATAAAATATAAATTTTGTGAATTAAAAAAAATCTTATTCAGGTTGGGCCAAGCTCGAGTTTAAAATTCTTTATTCAATTCTCCTCTCGTTTTTTAAGTGGGTTTTATTTTTTTCCTTAAGCTAATTTTTTAAGCTTAATATTTTTGTCCAAACTCTCTCAAATATCAGCGAGCCTTCGGTTTGGGTGATAACCTAGCCTTGAGCACGTATAATTGGTGTTTTACTAGGAGTTTCTACTAGTCCCAAGATTGTCATATAAAATCAACTTTGGAGATGGAATTTTTTAAAAAATAATGCAAATTATACAAAAAAAAATCTACGAGTAAACCTTTAATTCTAGCAAAAAGAAACATTGATTGCATATCTTGTGATATTTTATAAGAACAACCTACTTTTTTTTGGATAATAGCTACAATTTGTCCAACAAGAAGCTTAACTATTTGAGTAAGTTTAATATCAAATATTCAAGCTATTTAGGTGCAAAGCTGACAAAGATAAAACTTGTTTAACATTTTTCTTTGATAAAAACAACCTACTTTTTTTCTTTGGATAATAGCTATAATTTGTCCAACAAGAAATTTAACTATCTAAGTAAGTTTAGTATCAAATACTTAAGCTATTTAGATGCAAAACTAACAAGTTTAAGGGATTAAAAATTGTTTGATACATAAAAACATTAACTTTTTCTCCATGCAAGAGTTAACAAGTCAAGTTTAACTATTTGAATAAGTTCAAGTAACAAATTCTAGTTATTATGTTCCATAACTAACAAATATAAAATTTATTTGACATTTTTTCCTTTAACGAGTTGAAGTGTGTAATACACAAAAGCACTAACTTTTTCTTCATATAATAGCATCAAATCAAGTTTAGACATTTAAGTTAGGCACTCAAAGTTATTTAGATGCATAATTGACAAATAAAAAATATGTTTAACCATTTCACCCTTTAATGTGATGAAAAGTGTATAAAACACAAAACATTAACATTTTTTTGTGCAACAATCATCAAATCATGCTTAACCATTTCACTTTTTAATGTGATGAAAAATGTGTAAAACCCAAAACATTAACATTTTTTTGTACAACAATCATCAAATCATGCTTAACCATTTCACTTTTTAATGTGATGAAAAGTGTATAAAACACAAAACATTAACATTTTTTTGTGCAACAATCATCAAATCATGCTTAACC
>JBBYHO010000006.1:545742-563060 GCA_038382025.1 Adansonia gregorii
ATTAAAATTTTTTTTATTAATATTTATATATTTTATAATTAAAATCAAATAAAATATATTTTATTTTAATTTAAAATTATTGTTTCGAGTCGAATTTGGCTAGTTTGAAACCAAAATATGAAAACTCAAACTCAGGCCCAATTGAACCAAGTGGATAGCTCGATCCTTAAACAAATCTATATATGATAAAATAATAATTTATCAAAAAATAAATTATATCATGAACTTTAAAAGCATTATCAACAAAGTATATAATCAATTTATTATTTTTTAAATTTAATTAATTAAACTCATTAAATATTGAGAGTTTATACATGTTAATAGTAAAATTTTAAATACTTCTTTAAAATTATTAATATTATTATTATTATTATTTTAAGTAATGATAATTAGAATATAATATTAATATAATAAAATAATAAGATAAATTAAAAAATATTAAAGCCATAATATATAATATCATATCAAAAATAAAAAAAAAATCATGTTACTCTAATAACTAAAACTACCCATAAGCCAGACGACCTGTGCATAAACCAGATAACCTGCCTAACAAAATAAGCTCAACACGATCAAGCGTAGGTATTAAATTTTAAATTTCAAATATGCTCGACCTGAAATAATATTTTTTTAAATAAAATAATATATTTTATTTAAATTTAAATATAAAATATGTAAATATTAATATAAAAGTAACTTTTTAATATTATGAACAATAATTTATACTTAAATAGATCGGTCAGGACAAATTCGACTTTGAACTTAGAATTCAAAAATTTTTCGAACCATAGATAAGCCCATAAAATCGAACTAAGATTTTCGAGCCAGAGGAAACCAAATTCGTGTCTAGGCTTAAAATTCAAAATTACGTAAAAGTGATTACATCAATATAAAATAAAAACATAATGTAAAATATACTCAAATCCAAACCCGAATTAGCCCAAACCCAAAAGAACCTAAATCCGAATCAGCCCGAACTTGAAAAAGCCGATCTCAAACCCGCCCGATCTCGCCCAATTGCTACCTCTAAACACACACACATACCAAGAAATAAATAACTGAACATAACGTTCAGCAAACCTGATAAAAAAAAAATTATATGAATCCCACGAGAGTTTAATATTGGCACTTTGTGAGTTGCTATGATTATGAAACAACACTCTTTATGGTTACAGGTACATACATAATTGACTGCATCAGTTTGTCAAAAGATGCTTTTACAGAAACAACCAAAAACCACCACCGATGCTTTAACCACTACCTGATTAGAAGCTATATAACTACAAAAATGAATGCTGAAATCAACCCTTCATTCTGGGGGAATGGGGAGTTAAGGGCCTTAAATCTCATATACTAACTGCTTGATGAGGAAAAAAATATATTGCCATTTTCAGTGTATAATATTGCAGCTTTCTCTCTCCAGAAACCGTAGATAAGAAAATATAATGCCTGCATGTGGTCCATAATATTTTGAAAATATCACACCCAGTCGATTTATGTTGTCGACAGCAGTACAATCACCCAACGCTAGCTGAATAGATGAAAGCTTAACCAATTCATATCCAATCACAATGTGACTGGGGCCATAAAGCTTTTCCAATATCTGTGACCAAGAAAAAAACTATGAAAATCTTATTCAAACATCATTAATTGACTTTATAATAGCCACCGATGAGGCCTTCAATAATTAATATTAAAGTGTTCATAGACATAATAGTTCCAGTTTTCTGCAAATAACGGGAAATGGTGAACCTCCTAACCTAGTTATACAATTTCCTGAATCTTAAGTATCTCAAGTAGTTTATGCATACGCATCGCCATATGGATATAGTTTTTGGCATCTCAAGATATCTGGAAACCAACTCCTGGAAAATGTTTTCTAATGGTGGTGAAAGGTACTTGAGCTCTAAGTATACAAATGCAATTTAGCTCTGAAAAACGACGCAAGTCGTCCACCTTCAACAACGAAAATGTTGTCGAAGCTAACAGACTGCACTTATGATTCAAAGCAGTCACTATTTTCAGGTCCATTAGACAAAAATTTACGAATAGTGCTCCAAAACTTTGCTACTATTCCTTTTTGTTGTCCTTTTCTTTATGTGCTCTATGGTCATGACAAACAATTCCCAACACTAGCATACAATAGTCCTTTTTTGGCCAAATGCATTCAGTTAGTTCAATGAGACAGTTTTAATGGTATTGAGGTTGATAGAAGATTTATTAGGTTTGACGGTCATTATTCACAGAAAATTTCTGATGTCAGGAACTGATATCAAACATTAGAAGTTTATTGAAGAAATGGCGAAATGATTTGCAAGCTTCAAGCACTTATTCCAGGGGAAGACTACGACTTAGTTCTCTTCTGGCTATGACTCAGGTCTCTTCAGGGCTAAATCAATTCACGGTACTTTTTGGGGACTGTCCTAATCTTTGTTTTTCAATTGTAGGCCTAATCACCCTCCCATTTTCCAAGTAAAATCATTAATTTAGCAAACAAAATTAAAAGCCTTTAGAGAGGGGGAGAACAAGATCTCTTCCTCCTCAGAATTCCCTTTTTCATTCCCACTTACCCTTTTCTTAACTACCATTATCTTTTCTCATTTGACCAAGTCCAATAAAACATTTGATACCCTTTAACAGCACTAATACGAAATTTAACATTATTATTAACATAAAAAATCAGTGAACAAAACACTAAATAGTCAACAATGGTCAACATAAACCAATGTTTCATCAGAGTTGAATAGCAATAGATTCTTGCACTGGCAAACAGTTACCTCCATCGATGCTTTACAATGGTCTCTTGCCGCCTGCAAATCTCCAGTCAAACAAAATGCCTTTGCAAGATTATCCTCTGCCTGCAAAAGAAAATATCATAGATGGTTACATCTCATATTACTGGTTGTAACTCTTATTGAGCTCAGATTGACAGGTTCGAGGAAGGTATCAATAATTGGTCAAACGAAACTCACTTCCGCAATGCCTTTGTTATAAGCATGCAGCGTTGATCTTAAAAGACCAAGAGATCTCAAAGCATCTGAAACCCTAGTACTGCAGATATCTTTTGAAACTATTGAATCCAGCAACCTATCAAGCAATGAACAGACTGTTGGGAAAACAAATGTGCTTCTCTTTAGCTGGGTAGTAAACATGCATCCATACATTGTAAGTTGAAGCTTTACAACATAGTGTAAATGAATGTGAACAGTTTGACCTAAGAGTCAGAGATGATAAACCTAATGTGTCATACTTTTTAAAAAAGAAAACAAGGAGAAGACAAAACAGAACCAAGAACCTCTCATGTGATCCTGTAGTTTCCAAAAGAACATAATCATGAGGAACACAAAAGCCTTGGAATAAACTGCGTACCATCTGAGATCAATCCAAGCTTTTTTAACTGCTTCACTCCTAGATGCCAAATCGCAATAGGAACCACATTTCAAGCAATACCCGGAATCAATATGAAGGGAACCACGTGTTTCATCAAGTGAAACGTGAGCCACTTTCATGATGTCAATATCATCGAGCTCGTGTTCCTGGATATATAATGACAAAGTTACATGGTCCTTCTGATTAACTCTGCAGAAACCAATAAAATACCCCACAAATGGCCTTCAAACAACATAGTAATGTTACCAAAAAAAATAAAGCCGTGCTTTAAATTCAGTTTCTACGAAAAGTGCATTAATTAATTAAGTAAAAATGATCCTGCAGCAATATTAATCTTTTATTGGCACTTGTCGAATATCAAATAGAATGCCTTAACCATTCATATATAGGAATTTAAAACAATATTTTGTTAAGTATTTTTAGCATAAATTCATCAGTTGAAGATCCTGTGGTGGAAAAGCTAGGCTGTACTCATTCTTCAACTGTTTAGCTAAACCAAAATGCATTGAGAAGCAATTAAAATACCTGCAAATGAGACTCAATGCTAATTGTTTTTGGAATTTTAGGTTTCTGCTTTTCACAGTTAGCCACAAGATCATCTAAAACCACTCCAGAACAATTTGTATTAACACAACAAAATCCATTAATTACAAGATCAGATGCATTCACTTCTGAACAACCACGGCACGAACATTGAAAAAAGTACTGTTCTTCAAGCAATCTAAGGCGATCTTTACAGTCCCATTGCCCAACCTGTAAACGTAAATTATAAATTAAGAAATTGATCTCTCACTGTTTGCAAAAGATTCCATGCAACAAAACCCTAATGAAAATAGTAACATCATCATCACCCGAAGAGAAAACACGTGTCTGTGTCTAAAAGAGAGTACCTGTGGGCCATAAGACAATTCCAGGGGACAACCTCCAGCCACAAACTCTGTTGTTCTTAGTAAGAGTGAACGTGAAATAAAGTATGCATGAATGTTTGGCTGGCAGGAATGGTTGAACAAACTGGCAGCTTTATAAAGAGCCTGCCCTACTCTGACCTGGGCAAGACAAATTAATGAAAAGGTGGCACATCTTTAGTAACAAATAAAAAATTTAAAGGTATCATTCAATGAGTAGTAAGTGAGAATAAGCAAGAATAATTCCAACAGGTGTCGTGATATAGTTCAGAAGGAATTTTTGAAACCAAACTGCACAGCTTGGATCACAGAAATTGAAACCAAACCAAATTAAGTGTCCAAATTAAATCAATTCAAACCACTTTGCTTTGCTTTGGTTTGATATTCCCTTGAGGCCTTTAATTTGCTCTGGTTTTTCTTTAAAAGGCCTAAATTTTGATTTTCTACAATGTCAACGCAATAATCAATCGTAGAAATAAATAATCAAGTAAGTATAGAGTAATTCAAATAAAAATTAATTGCAATGGTACAAATATTTATAGAGTAATATCTGGTTTGTTTTTATTTTCAAAAAAAAAGAAAAAAGGAGAACATGTACACTGATGGAAATGGCAAAATTGTGGTTAGTTTAAAACAAATCTGAGATTTCTAGGCATAGGCACTAAATAAAAGTGATTGATCATTTGGGTATTTTTGGTTTATACCAGATAGTGAACACTTCTTCCCCAAGTGTATATATACGAAACACTGCTAGAAAGGTCGAAGGATTCAATTTTAGTGTTTCTTGGCCTTGGCTACAAAGGGATAATTGCATTTGCAATAATAAAAAAAAAGAGCTCAAGTATATTTATCCTGACCCTTGAGTTGGGTAAGGATGTTACTTTTGATAGCCTCGATGATTGCAGTAAATATAGAGTGTCAGCATAGGAAGTGAATATTAACTTTATTATATGGTTGACCTTAGCCAGTTTGATTTTAGGACCTAGATAGATTTGATTCTCTAGACTGATTTGAATCCCTAGACCTACTTCTTTAACTCCCTTTTTAAAGCTTTCCAGTCTGTGCTGTGACCCTTTTGAGTCCCTTTCTTTTTTCCAAAGCTTTCCTATGTATGCTGTGACCTTGTTGAGTGACTATCACTTTTAAACACTGACTTCTGATCTACTATGATAAAATTGTACACTACGTTACAGTGGCTAACAACAAAGACAGATGTCAAGATAGTGATTTATGACGTTATTGCTATGACATAAAAAGTCACGGATCATCAACTTAACAGTAGAATATTTGGATTAGAGCCTTTGCTGGTGCATTTTTGAAACATTGATACGGTTGATTATCTGAATGATGAGCCAGCATCAGAAAAATCAGCAAAGGCAGTTTGGTTGAGAGAGGATGCGAGAATTTGAATTAGTTACAGAACTTAAGTATTATTCGGATTTTTTTGCCAGAACAATCTTTCTCATATATGATGTAAGTGACTTTATCATCCAGAGAAGCAAGAAAGATCTCTTAGTTAGTATTTTATGGATTTTAAATGGATGTATGAGGAACTAAATGATCTTCTTCCTTTTGGTACTGATGCAAAAACTCAATAGTCTCAACGTCAATAGACTGTTGTTATGAGTTTCCTTGAAGGCTTCCATCCTAATTTGATGCTACTAGAACAAATCTTCTTTCTAGTTCGAAGGTTTCAGATTTCCTCTCTAGATGAAATCTTTACTCGGCTGTTACGTGCTGAGTTACCTTGGTCTTCTACTCCTAGTGCTACTAGCACCTTGTGAGCCAAATTATCTAGAATGATACTGGTAGAGGAACTCATGGAGGTAGAGGTGATTGGAATAATAAGAATAATTATAATTCTCTAGGTGCTAGGGATAATGGTGGTCAAAGCTCCGATTGGAATGGTAGTCATGGAGAAAGCAATCAAAATATAACAATCTGCTATCATGCAGTGATATTGGTCACACAAAATGTGCCTGTTGAAAACTTTATAACGAACCTCAACAGCAGCCTCAATTTGTTAATGCTGTAACTCAAGAATGCCATATTTCTATAATATCATCTATTGATAAGTCCACACTTGTTCCTGCCAATGAGTTTGCCCACTTTACTGAATACCATGCCTCATCAAGTCATCTACTCTTGCAACTATGCATTCCGTTTTAGTCAGGTAAACCCGAAACATGTGTTCAGGCGTGTAGCCAAAGGGGGTCAGGCAAGGGCCTTGCTCCCCCTCGGCTCAAAATTTTTTTTTTTATTATTTTCAAATGCTTTTTAAATTAAAAACAATACATATTTTATTTTTGGCCTTCAAAAAATTTATATTTTGATTCTTCTTTATCCCATCGCCCCCCCCCCCCCGATATAGAATTTTTGGCTTTGCCCACATGTCTTGTGTCATTATCTCACAAATGGGTCATTGATTCTAGTTCCATAGACCGTAGAACGGGTGACATAGGTATTCTCTCGTCTAATTCTCACACAAATCATCTAAGTGTTACTTTAGCTGATGGATCAACTACATTTGAGTGGGAATTGGAATAGGCCTTCTTATCTCATCTCTCTCACAGTGTCATCCATCTCGTGCTTACGTAATTTTTCATTTAATTTACTTTCTATTAGTAAAATTGCTTGAACCCTCAACTATTGTCTCATTTTTCCTTGATCATTGAATCTTTTAGGATCATATAACAAAGAAGATAATTGCTAGAGGATGTGAGTCTGGGGGTCTTTTTTACTATAAACTGCTTTTACAATAGTGCCAAAACTGATTGCATGTTCTACTGTTATGACACCTCTTGAACTTCATTATCAGTTGGGACAGTCTTCATTATCCACTTTTAAGAAGTTGTTACCTCAATTTTAGAATTTATCTCAATCAGATTGTGAGTCATGTCAATTTGCCAAACATAATCATGTGCCTTATTTGCCTACATTAAACAGGCTGTGTCCCATTTCAAGTTAGTGCATTCTGATGTTTGGGGTCCATGTCCAGTGATCTCAAAATCTAGTTTTCGGTATTTTGTCACTTTTGTTGATGATTACTATTGCGTTACCAGGTTATATTTAATGAAAAGCTTGTGTTTTATTTGCCTAGGTTAAATAAACAGGTTGCATCCACTTTCAAGTTAGTACATTCTGATGTTTGTGGTCCGTGTCTAGTGATATCTAAATCTAGTTTTTGGAATTTTGTCACTATTGTTGATGATTACTACCGTGTTATCAGGTTATATTTAATGAAAAGCTTATCAGAATTCTTCTCTGTATTTTGTGATTCTTATGCTGAGATCAAAACACAATGTCATACTCCTGTGCGCATTTTGAGAGGTGGTAATGCAATAGCGTACTTTTCGAGCTTTTTAATTCTGTCACAAAAATGGGATACTTCACCAATCCTCTTGTGTTGATACCACCTTAAAATGCCGTTATAGAAAGAAAAATAGATATTTGTTAAAGGTTGCTCAGGCCCTACCTTTTCAAATGAAAGTCCCCAAGAAATTTTAGAGCGATACTGTTTCAAACACTTATTTCTTAATTAGTCGTATGCCTTCATCTGTTCCATCTGATGATATCCCTTACTCAGTTTTGCTTCCTTCTCATCCATTTCCCAGTTGATCCACATATTTTAGGTTGTACTAGTTTTGTCTAGATGTTTGCCCTTAAGTCTCTAATTTAGATCCTAAGTCTCTTAAATGTGTGTTCTCAGGATATTCCCATTTTCAAAAACATTATAACTGTTACTCTCCTACTTTAGGTCATTATTTGGTTTGGGCAGATGTTACATTTTTTGTGACTATTCCACTATTTCCAGAGTCCCCTATCTATAACTTTGAGGGGGAGCAAGATGATATTTTGGTATATACTATGACAACTGTTGAACCCACTTTTCCTGCTAAACAACCAATTACTCAAGTGCATTCTCATTGTTCTCAGCACATTGACTCACACGCTCAACCGGCTTCTCCATCTGCGGATCCTAGTCATTATCTTCATATTGCAATACAAAAAGGAAAAAGACAATATTCACACCCTATTTCTTCATTCGCATCATATGAACATTTGTCTTGTGTTTTGGGTTGTTTCATTGGTTCTCTAGATTCTATTTTCATTCCTAAAACCACCAATGAGGCTTTGGCTCATCATAGATGATGGATTGCTATTGAAGAAGAGATGGGATTAGATTATAATACTCGAGAACTAGCACACTTACCAGACATTAAGAGGGCTATTGGTTGTAAATGAGTGTTTGCTATTAAAGTTAATCCAAATGGTTCAATGACTTGTTTCAAATCTTGTTGCTCGATGGTTTGCTCAAACATATGGTGTTGATTATTTTTCTGCTACTTTCTTTGAAGTTGCTAAATTTACATCTATTTAGTTGTTTATCTCTAGCTGCTACTAATTGATTGGCCTTTACACCAGCAAAATGCTAAAAATGTCTTTCGTCGTGGTGATTTATGTAAGGAAGTGTACATGGAGCATCAACCAGGGTTTGTTGCTTAGGGGAAGTCTAATAAAGTCTGCAAACTTCATAAACCTTTATATGAACTAAAACAAAGTCCTCGTGCTTGGTTTGGGTGATTTAGTAAGGCTGTTTAAGACTTCAGTATGAAAAGTACTTTTGACCATTCTATGTTCTACCAACAATTTCAAACAGGTATTATCCTGCTGTAAATGTTGATATTGTTATTACTGGCTGTAACGGTGGAAGTGTTTCAGCTCTGAATCTTTCTGCAAACACATTTTCAAACTAAAGACTTGAGTATGTTAAAGTATTTCTTGGGTATTGAGGTTGCAAGATGTAAGAAGGGTGTCTTTCAGTCTCTAAGAAGGTATATTCTTAAAATTTTGTCAGAAACTGGGAAGTTGGATGCTAAACCTTGTAGTGCACTAATGATGCCAACATGCAACTTACAGCTAAAGATGGAGAGCAACTTGCAAATACTAAGGAGTATAGCTAACACTGACTGGTTGGAAAACTAAATTATCTTACAGTGACTCGTCCCAACATCACATATCTGTTTAGTATGGTAAGTCAGTTCATTTTGACTCCATAAACTACTCCTTGGGCAGTTTTGGAGCAAAATTTATGTTATCTCAAGGGCAAATTGGGCTGGTTTTAAAATTTATAGAAGCCCTTTGTTATCTCGGCATCTATTACTATTCTTTTTAAGTAAAGAAGGTAAAGGCGTTCTTTTTCGGAGGGTCGGCTGGACATCTCAACTGACATGTCAAACCTAGAGCAACTTGGTGACATTTTCACAAAAGCTTTAAATGGTCCTAGAATTGATTATGTTTGTAGCTGGGCATGATTAAAATCTACGCTCTAGCTTGAGGGGAAATGTTGTAAATATGTTAAGTAAATATTTACTTTATTAAAGAATTGACTTTAGATAGCTTGATTTTAGAAACTATATTTATTTGATTTGACTCTTTAGCTTTTATATATATATCGAAGGAATATAGAGAAAGAACTCTTCGTCTTCTTCTTCTTCCACAATGATATAAGCATAAGATGCCCCTTAAAAAGATGCAAGGTAGAAGCACGTATTTAAGTTACCGGGTTAACAAGAGTACAAAATAGAAACAAATAAATAAAATAAAATCATCTACATGGTTTTACAATATAACTATATCTATAATAAAGAAAGATAATATCTCAACCCTAGTTTTGGAGATCACAATGGTAACTTCTCCAAAAACCCCAATCAATCAATGCACCAAAAATAGAGATTTATCAAAAGATGCTTTGCCAAGAAATAAACCAATATCTCCAATAATCAGTCCACCTAAATTAGAAATTCTGAAGTCGTATGATGTGGCACCAACAACACTTAAACAGAATAGCAAGATACCAAGCAAATTTAACACTTCGGAAATCCCAAATATAATCTAGAATTCTTATCAAACCTTAAAACTTGGTCTCAATGGCAGGTCTGAACCATATCAAATATCTGACCAATTCTTTATTTTTCTGAAAACTCGTCTAAATATCAATAACTAAAATCCCAATGTCTCAATCACCAAAGCTAACCCTCAAGTATCTGAAGGTAACCTATTTACATGAGCACTATAGAGCACTAGCAAAGGCCTGGAGAAAGAGAATAAGGCCCACATATAATGAAGTTGAAACCAAGATCTAAAAATTAGTATCAGCGAATGTATTACAACCTTCACAACAAAAATATATTGACAGATTTAAATACATAGACTGCAATTTTAAAAGTAAAAGGATATTCAAAATGTTGAACATGTTAAAAGAAATTTTAGAATGTATTTATACTTATTTTAAAATCATAGTAGTACATATAGGATATATGACAAGATAGTCAACAACGTACAGAGCAACAATATGCTAATTAAATTAGCATAAATAATTTCTAATGAAGAATGCATCATCTACATATCACATTTAAGTATAAGTACAAGCCCTTAAAACTTTCAACTACTTGCAACACGATCGCAAAGGGGAACTTAAGTCAAGGAACGAAAAACAGGTTATTAAAGAATATGATGAAATCATACAATAAGACAAACCTGTTCCACACTACTAGCTGTCTCTGCTTCCCCAGAGGAGAACTTTTGAAACCAATCTTGATGGTCATAAAAATCACTGGATTTCATACGGACAATTGCCATAGAATTCACTCTAATTTGAGATAAAAGTATGACAATCTGCATAAGAATCAGAAAACAGAACCCAAAATAATGAAGATCAGTTATGAGTCAGGATATCAGGCCACAACAGTCTCCAAAATAATAAGTCTTTGAGCAGAGTCAACATGTGCAAAGCACTAATATCACCATGAAACCATATAGGTAATCTTATGGAGAACTTGATGATCCAGTGGAAACATGGGAAATATTTTTTGAGACAAACATATGATAAAAAGTTGTTATAACCAGTATCCCTATGCATCAGATACTTAAAAGTGAGGACAAAATCATTCAGCATGTAGAAAATTTACATGTCGATTTCCTGGTTATTGAAAGCATTGAACATGTGCGTAGAATGTATGCGCGCACGCGCGAGAGAGAGAGAGAGAGAGAAATGAATTAAATCTTTCACATATTTTTATGGTTTTGTTAGCTTTTGCACAAATAACTTGCACGTCAGCCATATTAACCAAGTGAAACGAGAGGTGATGAAGGTTGAAGTCAAGTCAAGCAAAAACCTCGACCGAGAATGCATAGATAAGTCCTGAAATATCTCCTTGTGATGCATGAAAATAAAGCTAGCTCCACGAAGCTCCACATTAAGCAACAAGGATTTGAATCCCTTCTCTTGCTTCCTGAATTGTTCGGGAATGGATTATCATTCAGTTTTTATTTTTTAGGTTTGATTCAGATTTAAGAAGGTACGAAACTCTAAGTCTCATAGTCTCATTGCTAAGGTAAAAGGATACAACTATAAGGTAGTAATAAAAAGAGGTTAGAAAAGTACGCTACAATATACCCAATAGTAGCAAGAGAAAAATCGAGATTGCAGTGCAATTTCTCATCAAATATAAATGGCTATTAGACAGAGAAGGATTGAAAGGACCTTTGATGTGGAGTCTCCATTTATTGACAGTCCAGAATTGTAAGAGCGTTGCAAACAAAATAACAATACAATGGAGTAAATATGTAGTTCCAATTTGCTTTCTGGTGGCATTTTTGAATAACCCTCACAAAGCCCCTACAAGGAAAAAACTACAGGCCATTAGCTGGAAGGTCAAACCTTGATGTTTAGTTATCCATTAACAGAATCAAAGTCAGCATCAACATTAAACTTGAGGGATATACCAAAGTTTCCAAAAAATTAGGAACATCAGTAAATTGTCCTTTCTGCTCTATAGATTTCACTACTACTCGACCAGCCAGAACTACATCAGAAGGCAATATTGCAGGCCAGTGTACCCCTTGACATTCGTGTTTATGTTCCGGAAAGCACTCAAGTTTTTGATCGAGATTACTGCCTATGGTTATATCTGGAATATACTCTCCAATGCAGCCAGAATTCTTGTCGCGGATGTTAATTTGTCCACCTGCTTGCACTTGGCAATTCTGGGAACAGTACAATGGCAATGAACATGAAATACAGGGGATCGTATCAGCTGGTAATTCATTCAAGCAATAATGGCAATGAGTTTCCCGGCACTGCTTCAAAACGACCTGCACATTGTGTGGCCAAGTAAAAGTTAGAATACCGATTAGTAAAATAGGAAGTTCCCGCAGTCAGAGGCTGAAGGCTGTACAAACGAACCAAGATATTAAATCAAATTGAAGTGATAAAACTTGGAGTTAAGCGTACAGATATTAATTTTTTTATTACTTTTAAGAAATGAAGACATTGTACAGCCTAATACATTCCAAGAAACCCCACTTGTGGTTAAACCAAAAACTAAGAAACTCTCAATAGATGTAATACTGGCTGTATCTTTTAGTTTAATTTTCCTCCCTCCATTCTCAGCACTAAACTCATTTTCAAAACAAGAGTAACTTATGAAAGACAACCAAATATACACAAACCAAATGAAACAAAACTGTGGGTATCTCTCTCATTTTAGCTCCATGAAAAACAGTGGGTTTCTGACGTGAAAGGCTAGAGCTTAGTAAAGCACAATGAATTAAATCAAGTGAAGGTAAAGTATAATACTACTCTAAGCTCATGTAGTAACGAATAGCTCAACGAAGTAAACTTCTTAATCAGACCTTAGGTAATAAAGTTAATGAATTAAATCAGCAAAGTATGTAAACTGCAATGCTCAAAAGGAGAGTGGTAAATACCAACTAATATCATTCTACCATATGAAAGAGGCAAAGAGGACACTGTACATTACAACAAACGATATTTCCCAAGAGCAAAGCTATTGTATAGAAACCATTTAAAAATCAAATAAACCCAAAAAGTACTTGTAGGTACTCATCAAGCAATGCCTAATTGAATTTAAAACCATTTAAAAATAAAATAATAAACCCAAAAATAAAGTATATAAAATAATAATATGATATGCTCGTACCATAGCATAAGGTTCC
Source organism: Adansonia gregorii (assembly GCA_038382025.1). Classification (NCBI taxonomy): domain Eukaryota; kingdom Viridiplantae; phylum Streptophyta; class Magnoliopsida; order Malvales; family Malvaceae; genus Adansonia; species Adansonia gregorii. The sequence continues at coordinate 559,059 of JBBYHO010000006.1, forward strand.
TCAACATGAATCAAGGAAGCTTGAGGAATGTCAAATTCTGAAGCCATACCCCTTCCTTTGTCTGGTGTTTTGACACAGTGTAGTTTTATCTGTTGTGGCACATCTGACAGATGATGTGTAATGTCTTAATGTTTTAAATTTTAAAAAAAAAAAAAAAACACCACGCATCTCGTGCTACAAGTTTATATCAAGAAAATATGATATTAGAAAATGTACTATCTAATAATACCACATATTTGGTCAACATGTGAATGTAAAATATTGATAACTCTATAAAATAGTTATTTAGTCCATTATGTGCATTAAAGTAGCCAAGTCTTGGACATTTCTATTTTGATTTTATTTTTTCTAGTAGTTTTTAATTTATTTTTATTTACTTTCCTTATATTTTAATTATATAGTTATTTAAGTATTTTCTTATTTTTGTAGGTCAAATCTCAAAAAAGTTTTCAAAAGTGCAACAACTTAATCAAGAAGCAAAGTGGACTCAGTCAAGCAAAGTGGTTCTAATTTGGTAGTTTCCAAAAATAATATGTTCAAGCTACTTGCAAACCAAGTCTCTCCTCTCTAGGGTTTTGCCTATTTATAGAACTCTTACGATTAGACTTAGAGATATCTCAGATACTTTATAGCTTTTATTTTTTTCTCTGGTTTTCTAAAGAGGAGAGCAGCCATCAAGACTTTCCAATCAGAGAAGGACTGCAGAAGTTGAAGACCAAGACCTGACAACTTTTCGTTTTCTCTTTCCCTTAATCTGTTGATTTTTATTGTAATGCTTATGATGGTGAAGCCCCAGTATTTTGTGTTTTATTTAATCAATATGAACTAAATTTATTTTTCTAAGATTGCAATGGAACGCAACATGAAGTTTAGATTATTTTATTCTCTTTTCTTGATTTAATGATATTTGAGTTGTTTGTTCAATCTTGTTCTTCATGCTTTTAACTATTTGGCCACCAATTAGATTGGTTTGGTAACCTTAATAAACTTGGAAAAGGAAATTTTGTCTTTAGACCTAGATTGAATGACATATGTTTCATATTCATTTATTAGGATGAATTATCTGCATGTTAGATAGGGATATACAACATGCCCTATGTAACCCAAATAGAGTCTAAGCGTAAAAAGTATTTTTTTTAATTTAATTTGCATAAGAATATAGTAAATTGCTTGAGAGAAATATTTTTCTAAGACTCTCAGAAGATACTTAAAAATAAATTAGAACTCCATATTAAAAACTCATTATCATTAGTCGAGAGGGTAAAACAAGTTCAAATGAAGTGTTGAGGGAAGTTGTAATCCTAGGCTTTTATAATTGACTAACCTTATTAGTTAATTTTATTTTAATTTTAATTTTACTTTACGATCTTTTAATTAGTTCTTTGGATAAGATTAAATTTTTTTAAAAATTTTATTACTTAGTGAATTTTAGTACAATTCCACATGAGAACAATATTTTACTTCATCTCTGTATTACTAGTTGCAATACATGCACTTACGCGATTAAATCCGACAACAAATATGCATGATGCAGTCACCTTGACAATGGATGTCAACAGACATTAGCACTAGGTCATAACTAGGGTTCAAAGCTGAATTACAATCTGAAATCTGTAGGAAATCAAGCAGGAAAAAAAAAAATAGAGGAAAGTATTCCTAAGCATAACACCTAGGTTTCCTTGATTGCTTCACACAAACAAGATGAAGAAGATAAAAGATTGTTGAAACCCATCTGAAGATTTAGAATAAACAAGTAGATTCAGCACATCATATCACATCATTTTATGGGAAATGAAAATTTTAGAACGTCAGGTCATTCAAATGATTAGGAGATTTATATTAAGTTTGGGTTAAAAAAAAAGTTAATAAAATGATCATAGAAAAAGAAAATCTGTAAAGGGTAAAAGGACTGGTAATTGATGAAAATTTGAAGGGGAGAATCAGAGATACATGGGTGCTGAGCAAAGGTTACCATCTTACCTGGAATTCCTACACTTTCCTGGCAATGATGAACTGGTTTAGCACTTTTATTCTTATGATGCTTTGCAAGTATATCCAGTTCACTTTCTATCTGTTTCTTTCCCCCTAGTGATGGCTCCATATTCTTAGCAACGGTAAAGTCATGGATGGCACCTTCATAATTCCCAAGTGCTGCATTCACCTTACCTCTCCTATACCATGCCTGCAATAAAGATATGTTAAAACCACAAGAAACTGCAAAGTAGTTTGGCAATATACGCATGAAAAATAAACAAATAACCATCACAAAAGGAATGGAAAGAACTGGTATATGTGCTTTGGCACAAAAGAAAGCTACGTCCATGGCAAGATGATATAGAAATTTCCATAAAATAGAAGACATAAATTTTGTGTCTCAAATCACATAAGCCAAGCCCATTTGTACAACCCTCTACACAAACATAATAAATCTTGTGTTTTACCCTCAATCCTACGTTTCTCTTTGACAAAATCACATAGTCCACTGTTGATATCTTGATATTCACTGTCACCATATAACCCCAAAGTTAGTGCTCCAAGGTCAGTGCTCCGAGGCCAGAGCACCTTTGGAAAGCAAAATGCGATTGAATGTGAAGAAGAATGAAGGAACGAAGAGGCCACAGGTAATTAAATTAACTTTAGAAAATTAATAACTGAAAAAGTACTTGAAACTGAGTCTTGAAGAAGAATTTAATATGTACCTTTGAATAGGAAGGAGAAATTTCTAAAGCCCTGGTGCAATCTCGAAAAGACTCCATTAGAAGGCCCATTTTCTTAGGTAAAAAAAAAAAAGTAGAAAACAAACATGTTAGCAAAATTAAACAATGGGAAAGACTTTTTTTTTTCCTTTTTGGGTTTTGGATTAAATGAAAGACGGAAGGTTTGGCAGTGAGAATTCAGAGCGCGCGCAGAGAGAGAGAGAGAGAGAGAGAGAGAGAGAGAGAGACTCACGTGAAATAAAGAAGCTCGGTTTAAATACAAGGTTGCAACAAGATTTTTATCATTGCCGTGGGCGTCAATGGGAGCAAGACGAAGCGCCTGTTACGTTCCATTAAACCAACAACCAAGTAAAGTTTTGCCTTTTATTAATGGAAAATTCAGAAAGGGGAGAAAAGAGAAGAAAAGAAAAAGACCTGAGAATAGCAACGCAAAGCCTGAGAGTGATCTCCAGTGGAATAGCATTGATTGCCCTTTTGTTTCCAGTCCAAAGCAGAGTCCTTGTTCTTGGCACGAAGACCGGACTGGGTGGTTGGGTCGGCTGCCAACTCCCCTATCAAGTGATGAAATTGGGGCAAACTGAGAAACAAGTCGAGAAGAGAAGATGACAGTGAAGGAAGATCATCAGTACGGCTCTCCCCCACCCTCCGCTTCAGGCTTTCTGGAACCAAACATTTAAGCTTCTCCATTTACGAACCCTGGCCTTCTTTTTTCCTCCCGTGTATGCCTCACAGCTTCCCTCCGCATGTTTTGCTTTCTCACAATAACCCACATATTTTTATTTTAGCTAAAATAGATAAATAAATAAACTTTACAGCTTAAACTAAATACGCATTATCCAGCAACATCAGACAAATGAGGACCTTTTGAGATTTTTATACCGTCATCCGATCAATTGAAACGTTGAGTTTGATTCAATTATTTTTAAATACATAAATAATAATTTTAATATTAAATAAATAATATATATAGAATATATATTTAATTTAATAATATGATATTTAATATAAAATATATATTTAATCAATAAAAATTAATTATTTTAATACTAAACAAATATAAGGCATGAATATTTTAAAAAACGAGGAGTTGAAACGATGTAGCACTGGAATTTTCCTTTAGACTACGGGATAGAGGGGGTTGGGGCTTTACATCATTTTACATTTGGGGCGTTAATTTTGAATTGATTTTTAAAGTGATTCAATGTAATCCTAATAAACTTGGGCCTGAGTTGGGCTTTTAAATTTAGATTTAAATTTAATTTATTTAAATTTATTTATTTAAATT
>JBBYHO010000006.1:563160-577011 GCA_038382025.1 Adansonia gregorii
AATCATATATAAAATATAAATTAAATTTTTAATATTTAATTAAGTTATATATAGTATTAATATTTAATATTTAATATTTAATTCATTTTTTATATAGTGTTATCTATTATAACTTTTATATTTTTTAATTTATCTTATTACTTTATTATATTATTATAAGATTCAAATTACTGATACTTAAAATAATAATAATAATAATAATAATATTCTAATAATATTCAAAGAAGAATTTGAAATTTTACTATTAACATACACAGAATCTCAATATTTAATGAGTTTAACTAATAAAATTAAAGAAAATATGATAAATAGATAATATACTTTATTAACAATATTTTTCAAAGCTCATGATATGATTTACATTTTGATAAATTAATGTTTTATTATACATAGACCTATTCAAGGGTTAGGTTACCCACTCGGTCTAATTGAATTTTGCCCAGCTTCTCATATTTTTATATCAGATCAGCCTGACCCGACTCGAAATTACTGATCTTAAATTAATATATTTTATTTAAATTTAATTATAATATATATAATATTAATAAAAACTATTTTTTAATGTGATAAACAGTAATTTTGGCTTAAATAGACAGGACTGGGCACATTAAATAAGGGCCTGTGATTGGGATTTTAAAAAAATTTAGACTGTGGTCCAGCCTAATCTACGAGCAAATTTAATCATATTTAAAATATAAATTATATTTTAATATTTAATTAAATTATTAAAAGAATATTAAAATAAAATTCATTATTAAAGTTTTTTATTTATAAAAAATTATTTAATTATAATTTCTTCATATTTATTTTTAATATTAAATTCGGGTTTAGGTTCAGTTCGGGTTCGAGTCGTTTTGGGTTCGAGTCATTTCGGGTTCAGGTTCTTTCGGGTTCGTGTTATTTTGGGTTCAGGCTATTTCAGATTCGGGCTATTCGAGTTTAGATTTTTTACGAGTTCGGACCATTAACTTTTTGATCAATTCGGGTGCGGTTCGAGTTCGAACTCGAATTTTCGAGTTCGAATTTATTTTGCTATCTCTATGTGTGCTTGTATGTATGTGTATATATATATATTTCTTGATATATATATATATGTATATATATTGTTAAAGTATATAAATTATGTATATGAATTACTTATGACAGCCCAAAATTCAATGTTAAACGTATAAATGAATTCTATCTATATGCCTTTATAAAGGTATTCCCGAACGGTGACCTTTATTTTTTTTTTTTTCTCATGAGTAGAATTACAAAATGGTTCATTAGTTAAAATATTTATAACAATAGATATTCTAATAGATAATTATTAATAAAGGAATAATTTTTTTTTTAAAGTTTTGTTAGGGATGGTCATGGATATTACAAAATTATTGCGGATTCAATTAATTTGTGGATTTATATATTAAATTTGTTATCTAAAATAAATTCTAAGCAGATTCAAATTTATTTTATTTGATGAATAATTGTTGGTGGAGGGTGAAACTTAGACTCGATCTGTTCATGGACAACTCATCTACTAGTTAGGATTGAGTTCAAGTGAATTGGGTTTAACACTTAAATTATCATTTTTGAATTCATGTCATTTCGAGCAGGGGTGAACATTCAGTCAATTTGATCAGTTCAATTTTAAACTTCTTAAAACAAATTAGACAGATTAAATTTTTAAAGCTGATCGAATCAACCGAAAAAATATATCAAAATCGAAATAATCAAACCGCAACTTAAGTCGATCAGTTTGATTAATTTATTTGGTTTCAAAGTGTTAAAACATAAAATATTTATATTATATATAAGTGTATATTATATAATAATATAATATAAATGATATATTATATTTTTTATATTATCATATAAATATAATTTTATTTATATTATATATAAAATATAATTAAAAATAAAATCAGAGGATCAATTTATTGGGTCTATTCGATTATCAATTTTAAAAATCGACAACCAACCAAATTAATCAACTTTCAAAACTGATTAATTTTAAAAACTAAATTAACCAAACCTAATTAACCGAAATTGATCTGTTCAATCGATTAAATCGGTTTAAACCAATTAATGCTTAACCGTAATTTCAAGTTCAAGTCGATCAAATTTAATACTTAAATTCAATAATTTCGAGCCAAATAAGTTTAACACCTGAGTTTATCGAATTTGATTATATTTTAAGTTCAAATAATTTCAAATCAATTAAAGTTCAGGTTTAAGCTATTTTGAATTCAAATCATTTTGAGTTTTAATTATTTCAAATTTCAGTCATTTTAAGTTCGAATAATTTATTTTTAAGTATAATTTTTTTTATCGAATCACATTAAATTAAATTAAAATTAAAATTAATTAATTAAATTTCTCAAGTTTAAATCAAAATTAACGAGTCTTTGGAATCCAAACTCATTGACCAAATTGTTGCCAATAACCCGAGATATCATGACCGGGATGAGAAGTCCAACCTCATAAAACCCACTGCCGCCGGTGATTTCCTATAATTTACTTCGAATGGTTTTTTTTTTAAAAAAAAACTCGTATTTTATTATATATATAGAAAAACACATCATAAAATGCAGCATGAAATCACGACTAGTATTCCCCCATTGCCCCCTTTCTTTTTTTCTTTTTGGTGAGCAATAATAGTTGTCTCACAAATTAACAAAACCATGCAGCATTTAATCTAGCTACTGATTGGAATTCCTCCTGATTGAATGAACTTAAAATAAAAGCACAACTCATTGGAATTACTGTACAAACAAAATTAAATGACAAATTTTACAAAAACTGCCTATCATTTTTTATTGAACTGCTAATCTCTGGAGATGATCCAAGAAAACCTCGAAGCTTACATCGTCTGTAAAAATTATGTCTCCACCCGTATGATGTGAATCAGAGTTATAAGTCGCAGACGGATTCAACTTTGCCAGAAGAAAACGAGCCTGAGGATCAAAAGAAGGCTTAAATAACTATGTAAAGAAGAAAGAACCAAAAAAAAAAAAGGGGTACTACAAGGCAGAATGCTGTTCACTTTCTCTTCTTCTTTTTTCTTTCGATCTTTTTCTCAGCACTGTGATTCAGCATACGTAGAAACTGAAGATCATATGTCATTAATATTCAAGGCTATCAAGGCTTCAGTTTCGCAAGTTTATTTGCAAATCAATTAATTCATCCACCCGTCATCTTCCATTTCTTTAGAATATATAAATTGACAATTCAAATCACAAAGACTAGTTGTAAGGTTTCAAATACTACTTGTAAGGAGCAGACCTGAGCCTAATTGTTTAAACAAATACATGCTTTAGCTCGCAGGTGGATGAAAGCATGGATGAACAACGAAGGATGTTATCTATCAAGGAGGGAAGGGGGAAACGAAAATCATGACAATCACAATCATAGTCTTTAACTTCATCTGCAGTTAAAACACATAATGTAGAAACTAAGAACAAGAGCTCCTAACCTGGGAGCCATGCTGGTCACAAATGACTAGTCGAGGAACTGGAAACCTTTCCTTGATTATAGCATCTGCATCATCACGTGGAGCTTGCAACAACTGGGCAAAAGCCTACATGGAACAAATGATGATAAGAACAAATAAGTATGCCATACTTATGCCAGAACTACTTGCCAATTCCAATGCCTCTTTATTTTTTTAAATCTTCCACTTTATGTAAAATAAAACAAAACTATATTCGCTAGTTATTATTATTTTTGTTCCAAAAAAATTTATGAGTTTCCGTCTTTGACTTGCATGAAAACATTGAACATTTAGATTACCTTCTCCATAAGCAAATCTGCAGGAAAAAGTGATGCAGGGTTGATATTTATTTCGTTACTTTATTAAATTTTAACTTCAAGGGATTAACTGAAATTTTAATTCTGAAATTTAATAAATAGACTTTGGGATGTTTTAGACCAATTAGGCTATTTTATCTAAATTAGCGTTTCACTTATTTTACAAGCATTACTGCATTATGATTATATTTGTTATCTTTCATTTACATTAGCGTCCCTCCAAAGCACTTCTTGTTTCAGTTTTTGAGATTTTAGATTTTCGAATATTGAGATTTGATAGTTGAGTAATAGGAATTGGGTTCCTTTCTCTTTGTTCTTATATCTCTCTCCTCTAGTTCTTATTCATATTTCTCCCTAATTCTTTTGCTTTCCCTTCGCCTCTAATTTTTCCCCAGATCTCGGCTTTTTCCCTATTTCCCTTCTGTGTCCCACATTGATGGTGAAAAGGCAGTTCTGTTACATTGGCATGTTCTTACTTTCTTACCATCTAATGTTTAGCACTTCTACACATGAAATAAACTTGCTTTACATGGTTAGTTCCTACATCCTATTACAAATAATAATTAAGGTTGGGGAGGAAAAAAGCCCAATAAATTTATCATAATCCAGTCTAACCCCAGACAAAACACACGCTAATGTCCCTAGCGCAGAAAAACAGGAAAAAAAATCCTAGAAATTCATGGCCAATGTCTCTAAAACCAATGGCTAAAAGGATTTGCAGAGCAGCAGTAATATTTGCCTTGCTTATTAGTACAGCCATGTTAGAAAACCACTGTATAATTCTCTACCTACAATGATGGCACCATAATGTTCTATTCAGAAGAAACAATGACAATAAACAGACAGCCTTCGCTAAACTTAAGGAAACCTATGAAAGGATAAAGTATATTATAGTAATATGGTGGCCAAGTCACTTTATGAATGTTAGGCTGGTAACTAAATTTTCACTACATTTTTTAATGATATCAACAAGTCGAAGGATAGAAATATCTTATTTTTAACTCTTAATGCCTTTTGCTGTTACACTTTGCCCAACATCAGACCTCCGGCATATATAAGCTTCGCTTTTCCATTTTTTTAAATAAATATACGTTTGCTTCTGTTGTTCGGCTGAATATGTAAAATTCCAAATTCAAGAAAAATTACCTGATGCTCAGGTTGATTGTGGTATCCAGCTTTGCGCCACTGAGCAATAGTTGAGCCATGAAAAATAACAATGGTGAAATAAGAGTCCAAAAGCAGGATCCTGTCAGCTGCAATGGCACTCACATCAAGCAGTACTGGTTCTGGAACAGACTGAAATGAGTAAGATATCAGTGAAGGTTGAATCATCACAACTGAATTGGCAACATTTTCCCGGTTCAGGATCATTCTAAAGTATGCCGTCTCATCAGGGCTGTTATTGAAGACCTGTAAAGTATGAACCAGCCTAGTTGAAGAGAATTATCCAATATAATGCGTGACCTATAATAGTCATAATTTTCAATGATTCTGATCAAAAGGAAAATGTGATTTAAAAAGCAAGATGGACAATACCTGGACAAATTGCGACCGCCGCAAATGAAACATGAACTGAGGAAATATTGAAAACCTTGGAGACAAGCTGAATGAAGATGGGACATCCTTCTGGTAATCCCCAAACCGAGAACATAATTGTATCAACGCTTTATCCAACCATCTTATAGGGTCAAATTCAGCCTGCATGCCAATATCATGTTACAGAATAGTATAGACCAGAATTACACAGGTCAAAAACTTTCAGAGGGCTTGAAGCATCACTTCCAGGAGTAATGGAAAGGACTGTACAAAGCTCCATGTGATAAAACTCTAGATTTAGCATTTTTGTTGTTTAGCATTGCAAACCAATTAATATCTCCTTGTTCACAAGCATCCATGAGTAATACCAAATTTAAACATATAGCCATATCCTGTAGCAAGAATAAGGAGATGAAGAAGTCTGTAGCTTGGTAAGGATAAAACAAAGTCACGAGTCATGACTGTACCACACAACCTCAATTTATACAACTAAAATCAAGAATATGGAGAAACAATGAGCACTTTTAGGAGATGCAAGCACCATATCATATGAAAATCAAGCATCTTTCTGCACCGAGGATAAGATTTTAATAAAATTTCAATGGGATTACAGCTGTTCTTAGCTCCTTGCAGTGTTGCAAGATAACTATAGTCTATCTGTTAGCAGTTTCCTGCATATTGCAGAATGACTAGAACAGTATTATGATGCTAAAATTTATGTTGAGTTGCTGTCCATAAAGTGTATACCTTTCTCTCAAAGAAACCATGCGGAACTATACCTCAGTGTCTTGTTTGCACTTTCAGGTGTAGGACGGAGGAAGAGTCTCGAAGTTGAGTAGCCAAATCCAAATCCAACTCTGTCGTTTCTCTTTTCTTAAGTGACTTGGATTGCTTTATAATCACAGTTTTTCCCTTCTCAAATTTAGGGGCTCTTTGATATACCTCCAATATAATGAGGCATGCTGTTTTTATGATTTCTATCATTTTCCTTGTAATTATTATCTTTATGAAGAAAAGAAGAGGGAGTCATTCCCACAATTATAAAGAAAGATATTCCCTCAAAAATCCAAAAGGCAGCTAACTAATGGCCCTCTAGCAGGCATTGTGGCTCAAGGTGTATGCAAGGTGCATTCCTGGTGCTAGAACCCACAAATCACCCAAGGACCAAGGTCCAAAAAGTCCACTTGCCTGATTGAAGGAATACATACATAATTAAATACGTGTATGGTGTGTGTATAAAATATCGGCTTCTAAGAAGTATTGTTTCTTTTATGAACCATTTGGACTAAAAAACTCGAAACACATTATGTTTGACAAAGTGATTACCTCAATTTCCATTTTGAAAGACACTAGGCGCGCCATTACTGTGGCTGCTGCATCCTGGTCAAATCCAGCGATCAAGTCCTATACCATTTAAAAGTAGCTTGATTAGGTAAAACCTTGTAAAATACTGATTACTTGAAGTTGTGAAGCTCATCACACCTGGTATATAGTCCTAATAACTCAACAAGCCCCCCATCCTTGGTGGGGATGAGGAATGAAAAGGGAATAAATAAGAAGGAAAAGAAGCCAAATCATTCAAATTTACCTGAAGAGTGGGATAACGGAACTAGCAAACTTGTGACATTCACCAAGAAAAATATTAATTTATAATCATTTAGTGATAAAGGATCATCTAAAACTATCATTTTCTTTAATATTTAATACATAAGTTTGGCTAAACTCAATTTTAGTCCTAGTACTAAGACCAAATGTTCACTTTAGTCCGATAACTTTTAGTTTGCAACTGTCAATTTGGTGATGTGTTAGACACTGATATTTTATAAGTATACAAAAAAATTGACTTAAGTTTTTAAGATCATGTCGCAAGCTAACAAAATTTAGATAAGCCAAAAGAAAAAACAGCATTTAAATTGTAATCTGATGAAAAAAGGAAAGAAAAAAAAAAGAAAAAGGAAGGGAAGGGAAGAAATGTGCTGCAAAAAGAGAAGAAGAATAAGAAAAAAAGTTCAGGCATGAAGAGAAACTATCAAAGAGAAATTTTTACTGAAAAAAAAAAAAAAAAGGATCAGCATCATTATATTCATGCTTCAATGTCATCTTCACAAAGTATAATCTGCTTTCTAATTTATATTTGAAGGAGATACCATCAAGGAAATGTATCAAATGCCAACGATTTAGATTGATGAAATATTGTTGATACCATGGCTCTCTTTTTAACAAAACAGGTTCTGCATTCCCATAAAACTGAATTTTTGTGTCATTGCTCAGATTCCTCACCCATTTTGTAATTCATTTTGTGTTGAATACATGCAAATAGTTTGATGGATATGGATCTCTGTTCACAGATACATCAAGTGTTTGGGTTTGTGAGTTCAATGTTGAGCTTGGAACTGATGCATTGCGAAGAAAGGTAAGAACAACAGATGAAGGTATAGAGTCAAATTTTGATTATTTGGATGATTCTGTTAAAGTTTATCTAGTTCTCCAGCAATTATTTCCCTACAGCATATGGCGTACATTTGGGGTTTATTTAGATTGTTTTTCTTATTGTTGTTACAAAAGGCATATCACAGGAATCCTCTTTTACAAAAAAAAAAAAAATTGATAGCTGGTATTGCTTTTGAAGATAAAAAAAATTTGCTGGAAAAGGGCAGAGAAAGCAAGAAATACTATAAATGGAAGTAACAGATTAAAAAAAGAGAAAGAAATGAGCACAAAGAGAAACCAAAAAGGAAAAGTGAAGTGGCCAAAGAAATTTACATGCTATCGAATGTATATTTTAAAAAAGTGATGCTATTAGCCACAATGACACATCATCACCTTAAAGTCTCAGCCATTCAAATTAATATACTTAGCAGTAATTTATCCCTTAATCTATCATGCTGTGTCCAACAAAAAGGCATAAATCATGGCTCTCTATGTCAGAAAAAGGCAAAAAAACTGGAGCAGGCCATAGAAAATAACTCCATAATATGGACTGATATACAAGAAGTTGCATGCTATAACATCCAAGAAGTATGACTCTTAAGTCTGTTCTATGTATCATAAGACTCATAAGGCTAAACTCAGTTCTAAAATTCATACTATTCTTCAAGAAGATAATGACAGACATGATTAATGTTAAACAAAAAATGGTTAAAACATCCGAAGCTAAATGAAGTGGCACTTAATGCAAGCGAAAAAGGAGAAGGATAGACTTCTTTAGCTTTTTGTAGTGGATTGATGTTTTGAGATGCCATGCCATTCATAGCCTAGAATGCTTTCTCTAGTTATAGTGATGCCAAAGTATCTTAACCCCAATATCAGAGGCCACATAAATGATTCCTAGATTTCAAATTTTCCCTTTATTTTTAGCCTCTAATCAATATACTGCACCCAAATACTATTAAATAAAGACCTCCAATACTGAATTATCGTATCCATCTGTGTTTCCTCAACCGATCCACATATTTATATTTTCCTTGTAATTCGGTGTTGAATCACTAGAAGCTTTGCAACAGATTTCATATATAACCTTCCTCCAACATCCGAGCAAAAAAGTAAAGAACACACACGCCAAGCAAATTTGTAAACTGCTTCAAGTTTCAACTAATTCCTTATATTATTGTCTTCAAACATAATGAGCATCAAATCAAAATCAGAGGAAACCTTCATCATCCATGTCTTCTGGGATTTCCTTTCTAGAATGGTTGCATAGGATACATCAGGGACAAATTAGACACCGTGTTGTTTTCTTTTTCCTCATATCATTATTGCTTATTGGGAAGAAACATGAAACAGTGAGGTGAATTCATCAAATTAATTACATTAGGATAGCAAAGGCTACCTGTATGCTTCCAGGTCCAGCAACCCATCTTCTTGAAAGAGTTGTAACACGAAGTCTCATTTCGCCAGTGCTATGCTGGTAACTATGGAAATGTAACATTAATGTCAAAGATGTTTGAACGCTACCAAACACAAGAAAAAACAAGCATTTATATAAACTATATAAGGTAAGAGTTCATACTAAGTGAGAAATTGAAAATAGAACTGATTGCTTGAGGACTGAACAGTAGCATCAGGGATGTCCTTCTTAACAATTTCAAATATTAAACATAACGATGTAGCTTGATCAAGGCCACACATTTTCCATGCACTGGTGCTTCCCTGCCCGACAATGGTGTCAGAGCACAAAGGACCTTTCTGCACATAGTTATTAACAATTAACCACCTGATGTACGAGCAGTAGAAAAGGGAAACCATGTAAATCTTTGAGTTATACCTTTTCAAGAGATGCACAGGGCCCAAGAATACCCTGAACTTTGATGTCCTTTGAACAGTTTATCTCAAATATACCACTACAAGCCAAGCAATACTTCATCAAGATTATTCAATGGATCCAGTTATCATGAACTTATAAAACGGAGAAGAAATAGAACTTTTAAAACAGACAGCTCAACTGCACAACATAAGGCATCTAGTAGTAAATGGAATTTGAAAAGAATTAATCATTGTTCTCAATAGGATAACGTAAACTATTTGGGGTCAAGGCAAATATATGCTTACACACAACAAACAAATAAAGGCAAGAAGAACAAAATACTTAGAGCTGGCCCATGTGACATATGTAATAAAGCTTACTTTGAAGACAGTCCAAGGCCGTTGTCCTCTGACTGGAAAACACGCCTAAGAGAGTCCTTAAATACTGAATGGCCAAAACTTTCTGCAAGAACAACCAATCCCCCGGTTCTCTCAATAGCCACTTTAAGTTCAGCAACACCAACCTAGATAGAAAAAACGTGGCACAACGGAAGAATGCGATTTTAGCTAACACATAAGAATTTGACAGGTGAAAGTAAGAACCCACCACTAGAATGCTTTTATGTTTTATCATTAAAGAATTATTATTATTATCTGTTGTTGTTGTTGTTGTTGTTGTTGTTGTTGTTAAAAATGTGAGGGAATACTAACCTGGTCAAGGGCACAAGCAAAGATATCGAGCACATGTCCTTGGTGCACAAGCTGCTTTGCAAGTGCTTCATAGAACTTAACAGCTTTATGATAATGGGGAGCAGAATCTTTATCCAGGTCCTTGTGGGAACGTATGGGATCAGATAAATTCTTTGAGACAATCTAGAAGGAGAAGATGGGTAAACAGGTAAATAAAATTAGTATAAATAAATGCATGTTATCATGATGAATAACAAAATGACATAGCAGATCAATCCTTACAGCACCAGGGCCTTCAGTTGAAGGACCACCAATAAATGCCATGATTCGAGCTCCAGAACCAGGAAAGCAGGCACCCAACAAACTGGCAGCAACACTCAAGGCAGTACCTGTGCATCTGCTGGCCCGTTGATCAACTGGAACGGGCCAAGGATCTTTTTGGAGCTCCTCCAAGACCTAGAATAGGGAACATGTGGTTTAACATTTAATTAGACACTGTTAAAAGGAAAATTTGCTAATTACCTACCAAATTGAGGGCAAACTCGCAGTCCGAGGCAGGTAGAAGGAATCGTGCAATGCTCTCTGAAGACAAGCCATCCCTAGCACCAGCAATGACACCAGTGAGGGGCTTGGGCTTGTTAAGGAAAAAACCCATCTGCTCAAGAAGCTGGTCTTTGGAGACATCCTTGGAGCCCTTGAAGACATAAGTCTTAGGGATCGTACTGAAGCCAAGCTCATGCACATGGACAACAGTGCCAAAGGTGATCAAGCCAACAAGAGAATTGTCGGGCAAGAGGCCAATGGCCTGGGACAAGGCAGACTTGAGGAATGCCATCTCCTCTTCGATAATGGAGGTGTCGACCACGAACAAGAAGACAGAAGGAAGGGAGGAGGCCTCCCCAGGGGATTTGTACTCAATGGTGGTATACTGAGGGAAGAGCTCAGCAGGGAGATTTTCATCTGAGATAGAGGCATAATGGGGAGGGAAGTGGTTGCGCTGGAAGCAAAAGGGGCATATCCAAATCTTGGCAACGAAATCCATGACACAGAAGGGGTTGAGCACAGAGGAGCAGTTGCGGCAGCGAAGAGGAGCATAAGGTAGGACTGGCATGCTGGGGAATGATTTGATTGGAGTGTAGATGGCTGACACTGGCACCACACAGTTGCTTGCCTCTTGCTTTGTCCCTGGCACCACGTTCCACGCCATCCGAATCCCATCTTGCCCTTCAAGCTCCATGAATTCTGCCATACTTCTTTTATATTATGCAAGTAATTAAGCCTACCCTATGCTGCAAAGAAACGGATTTGCTATGATGAGAAGAGGAAAAGAAAATTGAGAATATTATGAGAAATTATATGTAGGTGATTCACAGAAACAACACATATAAATGACTGACAATGGCTTTTACATTTTTTCTGGTGAAAGTCTTCTTACTCTCAAGATAGAAACACCATAATAATGATTTATCATGGCATGAATATACTTGCCGGCATGAAAGCAGTTGAATTGAAACTAACGTCCTTCAAAATGGCATGAATAAAGTTGGTGAAAAAATCAGAAGTTAAATAAAATGGAACTATTGGTAAAATGTTAAATAAACTTGCAAGAAGAAATATAAACTAAATCAAGCAGTTTAAGGGTAAAAAGAAGAGGGCCAGGCGCGTTAAATAAATCGGTGTACCATAGTTCACTAGATTTGAAAAGGAAGGCAAAGCAAAATCGAAAATCAGTATATTGATAAAGCAAGTTGGGGAATTTCATATTCATCAAAGAAGTTGCAGGAGAGCTACACTGACGATACAAATGCCTTAAAAAGTTTCAAAACGAAAACACATCAACGAAATCAAGTCACATAAATTCACGAGCGTATGTTCTAACTCGATCTACGCCAATCAAGCAATTAAAATCATGTAACGGATTAGATTTGGTGAGGATTTTGAAGAATTGACGAAAGAGTCTTATTATTTGAGTCTAAGAGGGAGATTGATCGAGAAAAGTTTAGGACAGGCGACATTTCAGGGTTGAAAAGAAGAAATTCCAAATGGAAAAGCAGGAATCAACTCACCGGAACCGGCTTGAAGGCCTCTGATGGAGGAACCGCAGAAAATCGTATCCAGTAAAGGAGCTTCCACGATACAGTCGAGAAAGAACATACGTCACGATTTTCTGTAGATAATATTTAATCCAACTAAATTGATTATGAATATAACTATTTGCTTTCGATAATTATATTTTATTTTTTTAATATATTAAAAATAATTTCTTTTTTTAGCAAAATCTTTTTAAAAATATTACTAAATCTCTGTAATTTTTTATTTACCAAGCAAACACAAATACGGAAAATCTTTTTAAAAATATTACTAAATTTCTATAATATTCTTTCTTATATAAGTGAAAATTTTGAGAGGACAAGTAATATGATTGATGAAAAGCTGGTATTTTAAAAATTTTTTATGAAAAAATAATAAGGAATTTGAATTGTTAATTTTTAATTTATTTTTTATGAGTTTTATGCATGAGCCACCATTTTACATTAAATTAATTGTGTTATATAACCTTTGATGTTACTAATGTTATTGTTATTTCATTTAGGTAATAAAGATTAAGCTGCCAGGTGGTATATTATTTTTGTTTAGTTAGTTACTCAAGTTGCGTTTGGATTTAATGGTAAAATCTTCGAAGTATGCATGCTCAAGAGTTTCATATATTATTTAAAACAAATATATTTGGAATGCTTATCTGTTTTTTTTTTCTAATCATACTAACATATGTTCTTAACTTACATATAAGATATTTTTTATCTATTATATGTATTTATAGCATTTTATGTCCATAAAGTTCATGAATTTTTTTTGAGGAAGAACATTTAAATAAGCATTATGATTTTGAGTTATAACTAAAACAATAAGAATAAATTTATTTTAATTATGAATGGAAGATTAAATGTCATAAATTACTTATTATTATTATTATTGAAATTCATTTTAAATTATGTTAAACATTTAAAAATAAGTCATGTGAAATTGCAAAAAAAAAAAATTACAACAATAACAAGTGCGATAATTGCTATTTGATCTATCACAGTCACAATTGTAATAAATATGATGTAATAAAAAATGTGACTGTAATTATATTTTAAATCTATATATATGTAATTCATAATCATAAGTTTAGTTGCTGCAAGCTGTTAGCCTTTCACACCTTAATTACAATGAATATTAGAGATTAAAAGAAAAAACATAAAATAACATATATTATGTCACACTGAAAATTTTGTTAAAAAGAACTAGAGGAACTAAGGGTGAGGCGGCGAACAAGCTTGATCTGAGTAAGGCTTACGATGGAGTCGAGTGGAATTCCTTGGAGAAACTTTTATACAAAATGGGCTTCGATCATTTTTGGGGGAGTAAAATTATGAAATTTGTTATTAATCTTCAATTTTTCCTTATTATCAATGAAGAAAGGAAAAAGGCTTTCAACCCGCAAAGACGGCTATAACAAGGAAACCCTTTTTCACCCTATCTTTTCGTTATGGTAGCCAATGTTTTGTCTTGCTTGATTGAGAAAGCCATATCTATGGGAGCTTTCCAAGG
>JBBYHO010000006.1:594941-622886 GCA_038382025.1 Adansonia gregorii
TAAGTGAAAGGTTGATAAATGTATATAGACACCTATTAAGATTTTCAAAATAGAAAAGATTATGTAATTCTTATAATATTTTTTTGAATTTTGTGAAAATAATTGATCAAATGTAAAATACTTTTTTAAAAAGGAAAACTGAAAAGACATTACTGAGTGCTTATAGACACTTGTTAAGTGAACCCTTATTCTAATAATTTGATTATTTTCTTCAATGTTTCGATTAAGTTAGGATCATTTTACCTGTGATACCAAACTTGGTCAAAGAATTATTAATAATATAAATATATATAGTTAAATTCTTTTTACAAAATTAATATCTTTTTCAATAACTATAATATACAAAATTTTGAAAAGAGTTTAAATGATAAATATTACTATTAATAATGTTACTGGTTGAATTTGATTTCAAAAGTCAAATGACATAAATTTAATTAGTAAAAATATATGAAATTAAATTATAAAATAAATCATATATACTAAAATTTATTATATTTAAAAAAATGGGTGAAAATATTTTGTAAAAGAAAATATAATATTTTTAAAAAAATAATAAATTAAAAATGCAGGTGAGTACATCTTGTTTTAAAAAATATTAAAAAGTGTAAGTAGTTTTATAATGGGTAATTATTTTTTATAATTAGAAGATTTAGATACCCCAATTTCATTTTATTATCATAATTTAGATTTTTGTTTTCTAAAATTAATTGGTGTCACTTGACTTATGACACCAATTCAGTTACCCATATTATATATAGTATAGATTCATAAAATTATATAAATAATTAAACTTTTAAAAATAAATATATCCTTTTATCTCACTTTATTTTTTATATCTAAAATAATTGAAAATTTTAATTTATTGTTAATATTACATTATATAAACAATTAATTATTCTTGTACAAGATTAGATATATACACACCTACGAGCATGAAAAAAATTATATTTTAGAAAAAATGGTACATGTAGATAGTTTCTTCAAAGAAGGAAGAAATTTTTTAAGAAAGATGGTATTTTTTTGGGGATTAAACAATTTTTAAAAATATATAAGATTAAAAGATATAAATATCTCTATTGTATTTATATTTAATTTATAATTTATTATTAAATATATTATTTTTAATTGAGTTGGTGTTACTTGACTTGTGACACTAAACACTATCAAACATTTTATTTGTATAGGTATGTAATTATATGTTGAATATATAATAATTATTAAAAAAATAAAGCATTCATGTACAATAATATGGAGACTCTCGTGCAACTTGTAAAGTACTGTTCACTTTGGCCTACTAGGCCTTATAGTGTTATCTACAAAATGTGTCTCATAAATATGAGTTTAAATCTTTATAACTATATCATAGTAAATCATTCAGCATTTTTCAATGAGGGATTGTGGTATTACAACCTCTTCTCATTTGAAGCTTGATATTCTCATCATACCCAATATAGAACAAATAGAACTAAGATCACACTAGGTATTAGGATTCTATAAATAGCTTTTTTGATGTAGCACTTAGCTTCTTTCAGTAGGTGCATTGCTCTGATACCATTTGTGGAACCTACACCTAACTTACAAGGTGTTCCCTTGGCTCAGTAGGTTTCATGGTTTTGTCCACAAATGGCACCTTATAAGTATAGGTTTAAGCCTTGACATATATAGTATAGCAGATTCTTTAAAGTTTTTCGATGTGGGATTGAGAGTTATGACCTCGTTTAAAGCTTAACGTTCTCATCAAGCATAACAAGGAACAGACAGAACTAAGATCACAGCAAGCATTAAGATTCTAGAGTTAGTTTCCACAATGTAGCACTTAGCTCCCATACGATTCTAAAAGTGGCTCTCACGTGCAGCATTTAACTCCATTCAATTTGTGCATTGCTTTGATACCATTTGTAGAGACTTGCACCATTTCTCACCCATATAGGGAGCTTTAACTTTCAAGGATAGTCTATATTTTCCTCATGCCACACTTGTAAAACTTAAAACTCCAATATAGCAACACGTGACCTATAACGAGTTGACCCTCGAAGGTATAAATATCCTAACAAAGAGATGATTCAGTAAGCTTTTCAACCTATTTATTACTCTATCGATTTATCTCCTGAAAATGGATTTAGGCATCAAAGCATGCTTCGAGGGCAAACCTCTGGCGTTTTTCTTTACCTCTTCTTTATTTTTCCTTGTAGGTCTCTATCACCATAGTTGAGCTTTTTTAGAAAAAAGACATCAACTACTTTATTTGTAAAAACTCAATAATGGAAAAAAAGGTGATGATAATAATAACAAAAATAAAGAATTTAGAAATTTATTTAACATAAAATTATAAAACAATTATGAAAGAAATAATAGTAGCTTTTTATCAGATAGAGATTAAATTAAGAAACCAAAGAAAAGATTCCAAAGCAATTAGGGCTAAGCTTTTAACATCCATTTTATCAGTAGCAAATCTTTGAGTTGTCAAAAAAGGTATTAGGTAAAGAATGAATAAGATGAAGACTTGAGTTATCTACTTTACTCATTAAGGATGTGGGTCTTTGTAAAAATGGGCTTACTTTCATTGATAGAAGGAATGCTGTGGCAAGCTTGAAAGCCAAGGATGTGATTGTGAACTTTGGATTGGATATGATTAGGGAAGAAAACAAAGTAACTTTAGAGAAAATTTTGATGAAGTTGTAAATTGCTGAGTTAGAGTTGCTTTTGCAACACGATAAGTTGGTAAGTAAGAAGATTAAGTTGATATTCGAAAACTATAAATCT
Organism: Adansonia gregorii; assembly: GCA_038382025.1. Taxonomy (NCBI): domain Eukaryota; kingdom Viridiplantae; phylum Streptophyta; class Magnoliopsida; order Malvales; family Malvaceae; genus Adansonia; species Adansonia gregorii. Next base: position 597,705 of record JBBYHO010000006.1, read on the forward strand.
CAAGTCTAAAGCTCACAAAGACCGATGTGACTATTTGGTATAAATACTGAATTAATGTTTATTTAATTTACACCATTGGTTTTCCTTTGTTGGGTTAAAAGGCTTATCTGTTGGGCCTAGTCTATCTTGTTTATGGGGTTAATAATTGCACCCTAGTGAGGTTGTGGCTATAAAATGGTTGCCAATTCACTAATGCTTTTGATGAGTGATGGGGTGATAAGTGCTTAAGAAGTTATGTTTGCTGACCCAAAAGTTTAGAAAAAATTTAAGAATAATATGGTTAAATAAAGATAGGATTTTGTGATCTCCTTAGGGACTTGGTAAAAGCATTAAAAGTCGCATTAATTAAGATGGTTATGCTAACTTACTATTTTCTTAAGATATTTCCCAGTTTTTGAATTGGGCAGTTAAGGGGATGTTCAATATAATGGCTCAATTTTATTCGTAAAGAATAAATCCTGGGTTCTATGCTCCCAAGGACTATCTTTTAAGGGATAAGTATTGGGTTCGAGTCCTATGAGGCTCTTTCCGTGGACAAAATTGTAAGGTCTAATCAGCCAAATTAGATAAAACCTTGTAGATTGAATGTGACTCTCAGTCAAAGCGAACAATACCTTGCAAGTTGGGTGTGAGTCTTCACCTATAATACCCTAATCCCTATAAAAAAACTCTAGAGGATTTGCCACAGTAAGAGAGAGAAAGAGAAAGAGAGAGAGAGATTTAAAACAAAGACGTGCTGCCTAATCAACATAAAGCAGACAATACCTTGTAAGTTAAGTGCAACTTTCCAAAAACGGTACCATAGCAATGCACCAACTGAATAAAGCTAAGTAATACACTGTGGAAGCTACCTTAAAATCTTACAGAAGCTAAATGTTACATGGTAGAAGCCATTTCTAGAATTCTAACACTTGGTGTGAACTTGGTTTTGTTTGTTCTGTGTGGGCTTGACAAGGATGTTAAGCTTTAAATATGAGGAGTTTGTAACATCCCAACCTCCCATCGAAATACTCTAAAGATTTTTTATGCTAGACATATAGATACTTAAACCTATATTTGTAAGGCACCTTTTATGGACAAAATCATGAGGCTTAGTAGGCTAAAACGGACAATACCTTATAGGTTAGATGAGGGTCTTCACAATCCTCTTGAGTTTCTTGATGTGGGATTGGAGTGTTACGAGCAAAAATTGGTTATCATAAATATGGCTAGCAAGTAGATTTATCTGTTCATGGTTTGGACCGGGTCACAACCCAAACTTTTTAATATCCCTTCTCAAGTTCAATCTGGGCTCACCTAAAAGTTTATTTCACTGTTTAAAAATATTGAAAAATTATTTATATTAGTATTTATGTATTTTAATAATTAAATTTATATAATAAATATTTTTATTAATAAATAGTAATTCATAACATATTGGTTTAAATTATTTTTTTATCTAGACTCAAACCACTGCTAGCCAAATTAATAGAGTAATTCAACTTTCGGATAGGTTTAGACAATTGGCTCATTTATGTTTGCTTAAGGATAAATCAACCCACTCCTCGGCTTGATTTACAATTCATTTAATAGAAAAAATTGTTTAAATTTAATTAAAAAATATTATTGAAACATTTTCAAAATGAAAAATTATCCTTGGCATTGAAGGTTTTGCACTCTCCAAGCAATGTTAATGGAATGATACATTCCCCTTAAATATAATAAAATACGTAATTAAAAATAATAAGTGAGATATATGGCAAACTCCTAACCTGCTTATGCAGTTAAAAAGTTTCCACTGCCAATGTGTCAAATACTAATATTTTCAAAATTGTGAATAGCTATGTCTTAAATAACTATCAAATTATGTATATTATTTATTAAGAATAATATCTTTTGATTATTTTTAACTGTTATGACTATTCAAATAGACACTTATTAGGATAATTTATGTTTATATGAAGAGATTTTTAATTGTTTATAAATGGAACCTTATATATTGGAAGACAGACATCGAAAATAATAAAAAAATTCTATATAGATGTTAGATAATTTTTCTACATATTTTTTAGTGCATAGTAGATTAATATTTTTATTACAAAATACTATCAATAATTGAGTTTTATTATATTTTTTAAGTTTATATATTGATAATTTTTTTACATACTAAATGATTATTAGGGTAATTAAATCTTAAAAAAAAATATATTATACACCTTGAAATCCTCTTCAATTTTATAAAATTTTTAATTTTCAAATACTGATTATTATAAATATTAATATAAAAATAATACTTTAATATTTTTAAATAATAAAATAAATTTATAAATCAAAACAAATTTAAATAAAAATTAAAAAATTGAATCGCGAGTCGGCTCATCTAACGCCGTACCTCATTCCTTCAGCCCTTTTCGCTTGCCTCGCGGGCGGAGTAATGCTTGTTTGGGTTGGTTGGGTGGCTATTAAGCAACAAAAATTTTTAAGCTTGAGAGAAGATGATAGTAATGGATAGCCTTTTGCCACTCCCTCCCTTACACTGTCCCTCACCCTTGCTCACCTCACAGGCCCACTCTTCCTCCGCTACCGCCCCCGTTTCCTTTTCCCTTCCGTCGCCACCTCAAACCCCCGAACCTAACCCCCGCCGCCCTAAGTCCATTAAATCCTTCCCCAAGTCCAAAATCCCTTCCAATCCCCTCAGAAACTTCTCCACTACTACTACTACTACTACTACTACTACTACAAATAACACCCCTTCTCATGTTCCTGCTCCTGGTGAAAGTACAAGCGCCACCCACTCTCTTGTCTCCAAACTTCGTCTCTCCAGCAAACTCTTTCCCCCTCCTCCTTCCCCTTCCCTTCTTCAAGATACCCAGGAGGCAACTCAAATTTCTGAACCTGAACCTCCGTCATCAGAGCCTGAAAAACCCGCAAATTTCCGCCAAAATGGAAAGATTTTCATTGGAAACCTTCCCAATTGGATTAAGAAACATGAGATTGCTGAATTCTTCCGGCAGTTCGGTCCCATAAAGGACGTCATTCTGATCAAAGCCTACAATGAGACACACAGAAATGCGGGTTTCGGGTTTGTGATATACGGGGGTCCGCCTCCAATAGCTGAGAAGTCAGCTATGAAGGCCGTGGAGTTTGATGGGGTTGAGTTTCATGGGAGAGTCCTGACGGTGAAGTTGGATGACGGGACAAGGTTGAGGGAAAAAGCAGAGGAGAGGTCCAGATGGGTTGAAGGGTATCAAGGTCAAGACTTAAATGGTAAGTCTAAGTGGCATCAAGAAAGGGAAGGGTCCCGGATGTTGTTTCGGAAGGTTTTGGACTCCGAACCAGAGAATTGGCAGAAGGTCGTTACTGCTTTTGACAGGATAAACAAGGTGATTTGCTTCATCATTCTATCAACCTTTTATGTGCTTGTTAATGTCTGATTATCTTCTGAGAAGATAATGTTGCAAAAAATGTTTTGTTTCAGTGTTTAGAAACCTATCTGCTAGCAGGCTATTATTTTGGGAAACTTAGATATGTATACGTTTCTGTGATTTCCTGATATTTCCATATTTTCAGAGACATGAAGGTTCTGATTATGGGAATTATAACTGCTAGCTAACTTCCGTTTTTACTAAAGTCCAAATTCCTTGAAATATTTTAGAAACAACTTAAGCATCTTCAAAGTTCAAATTCCAAGGAAATTCATTTTGATGTGTACAGAATTTGATAGTTTCTCTGCCTTTTCCTTTTCTTTTCAGCCGTCTAGACGAGAGTTTGGATTGATGGTAAACTATTATGCAAGACGAGGGGATATGCACCGTGCACGTGAAACATTTGAGAGGATGCGAGCAAGGGGAATAGAGCCAACCTCACACGTCTACACAAAGTAATCATTTTCAATAAAATTAGCCGTGCCTTAATTTCATGTGTTCTCAATGCAAATTGGCCTGATATTGGGTTTCTAAGCTTCTTAGCAAATGGCTCCTATGTTCTTTTGGTAGGCATCTATAGTTTAGGGGTACTAATATTAGTGGGTTTAAATCATGTTAAATTCTTTGATTGTTTTCAAAAGATCCATAGAGAAGAGCCAAGTTGATTTGTATGTAATCTTAAAAAGGGCTTTCCATATCTAGAAAGTGGTTTCACTGTTAATCCGTTCCAAATTATTTTATCGTTTATTCGTTTTTCTTTTGAGAAATTTTTTCAATAGTATTTTATGCACTTTATAAAAGATTGCTTGTCTTTAATCTTTGCAGGATTGATTTCCATCAGTTTTAATGGTCATGTTATATGTCGTTTTTTATCAAACATTAACGTAGTTTATGTCATGCAGCCTTATTCACGCTTATGCAGTTGGCAGAGACATGGAAGAAGCCTTATCTTGTGTTAGGAAAATGATGCAAGAGGGTATTGAAATGACTCTTGTGACATACAGTATACTTGTTGGAGGATTTGCCAAAATTGGCAATTCTGAGTAAGTAAACCTTAAAGGTTCTGCCTTTTAATTTTTTTTATAGTATATTCATTCTTTTCTATCTTTTGAGTGTTTGGTTGGTGAATTAATGTTTTTGACATGTTTTGTTTGCTTCCTTAGGACCTTAGACGGTGGACTTTTTTTTGCAAGGTTGCTGAAATTTGATGTTGAATTTATGCTTTTTCAGTTCATAAGACTTTCTTGACGCCATTAAACAGTAAATAATGGAATAAGGCGGAGGGCCAACGGCTACAATGCTACGCCTCGATTTTAGTTTCTGTTATTTGAAATGGTCATTTTTATTAGTTTACCAAGCGTACTAGATGGAATATCCAAGTTATTACATTAGAATGTAACTTTGATTTTTTTCTTTATTTACATTTAATTACTCACTCTAAGTACTCCGCTAAGCATTTTATTAAAATAAGTCTAATATGTCACAATTTAGATAAAAAGATAAAATATATGAAATTCCTTAAAAGGCATTGCTGACTTGTCTGAGAGTTTACTTATTTATGGATGTCGAGTTTGGGTTCTTTCATGTTCCAAGATTTCTCTGTTAAGTGGTTTTCTCCTACATCTATTAACTATATGAAATTCCTTAAAACGACCTTGTTGAGCTGCATGTGAGGGGATGTTAAGTGGTTTTATCCTATTAACTATTGGGTTTCCTATGGTCTTATATTCAAGTTGAGTCCCTCCACTTATTACCAATTGGTTTTAAGTTGGATACTTAATAGTAAGGAACCAAGAGGATGCAAAATTTTCCTTTGCATTTCTTGCCTGGTTCAATATTCTCATATATTTGAATGGGCTTATCCGGTTAAGGTACTGTGTTTCTTCTGCATCTTGCTTGCTTCTTTTTTCTTTTTTCTTTTTTTAATAATTATCTTTTGTGACCTTGTGGTAGACTAGTTAAACTTTGTTTGGAGAACTTCATAGTCATTATGGGTATATGAAATTTTCAATTGCTAAAAAGGGTGAATCTACTTCATTATGAACTAATATCCTTTGTCATTTTGGAAGAGCTGCAGATTATTGGTTTGAGGAGGCAAAAGAGAGACATACACCTTTGAATGCAATCATTTATGGGAATATTGTTTATGCTCATTGGTATGTACTAAAAGCTTGGCTTCTGTCATCTCATATTTTTATTTGTCCTTCATATATCTTGCTTGTTGCAAATTTTGGGCCTTTTTTTTTTTTCAGTCAATGAAGATAAAGTAGAGATTTATAGTGGGTACACGTGGTATATATATAGCTTTAGCTATGTTTTATTTTTTTATCATGTTCTAATTAGTGTTCTTTGCTAAAATCTCCAAGTAATGTGAGCCAATGCAATATCTTATAGATTTTGTTGATATAGTGTATTTGTGGAGATTCCTGTGTTGTAGAGTTGTCTAATAGTCTCAATTCCAAGACTCAATGTTAGATAACTTAGTGGAGCTTTTACAATCTTTCTAATCAAACCACTGCCTTGTGAGTTAATTGTTAGTTGAACATGTTCATCATGTATTGTGTTAGTGTTTCTAGGCCGGATGGGAATGAGTTGTCAGTTTGTACGGGTAGACAGACCAAGTTCATCCTTTGGTGTCTAGGTTGGTGAAAGTCTGTCCACAGTTATGAGTCTAGGTGGCATTGATCTAGTCATCTAAAGCTATTTGCCTGTACAATGTTCAACAATTCTTCTAGGGTAGTCTTGTTCCCATATCAGAAAAGTTTTTTAAAATGTGAGTTTGAATTGTTATATTAAATGTTTTCTTTCCTCCCAAGGTAGCCTGCTTAGGAGCCTATTGCTATCATGTTTATAAAATTGGCTATTCTCTCTACTTCTGCTAGTCTATTTGTGAGAGCTTCTTATTGTTGTTGTTATGATCATCTTCATTATAGACTAATTTTTTGCTTTCATGTTTTACTTCCATTTGCAGTCAAACATGCAATATGGAGCAAGCTGAAGCATTGGTTAGAGAAATGGAAGAAGAAGGTATAGATGCCCCTATTGACATTTACCACACCATGATGGATGGTTACACAATGATCGGCAACGAAGAAAAATGCTTGGTTGTTTTTGAAAGACTTAAGGTAAAAGCTCATTTCATTTGTTTCTTGTAAAGTCTTTCAAAAATATGGAACTTAAAAGTTATGAGAACCGAATAGTTACGAAATTTGGGTTCATAACCCAAGTCTTAATCTAGTTTTCATTCGTTGTCCTCTGATTGTTTGGATGTTCTACTTTGGTACTTTTTACCCCGATATGGTCGAATTTTCAGGTTTTGTCTTGTATATGGAGGGCAGTACCCTCACATCCTTGTTCACATTGAGGTGTAAGATATGTTTCTGAAATGGGCGTGTTGGAGAAAATAACAAGTCGACTAATATAGGAAAAAACTCGAAGGAAAACTATTGGTATCTAAAAGCTAATTTGATAGGTAGATATTTATAATTGTGGCCCTAAAGGGCCTTTGTCCTTTCACTTTTCACTTAGGCAGTGTAAAATTCTGTTTTATAGACAGACATTTTTTTTTTCTCTTTCCATTATTTTGCTTTTTTTCTCTTCTCTTCATAATTGTTCAAGCTCAGCCTTTTGAAGAGATTCGAATTTTATAACTTCCCTTTTTCGTTTTTTTAAATATGATTATGTTTATTTCTTCTTGTTCATCTCTTTTAAACATACTGCCTATTGCCTAACTAAGAATGGCATATTATAATATTCACCTTTCTTTACTTGAATTTAAAAATATGAAAGTAACTCGAACATGTAAATACTTGTAAAGAATAAACCTTGAAATTATTGGTCCAGCAATCCTAGAAAAGATGTTATCTATTGCTAGAAATTGATCAAATTTGAGATTAGCATTTGAAAAATGAAACCTATGTTATTATAGTTAAATATTTTATTTTCTATTAATTCTTTGCGTTGTACAAGTAAAATTGCTAGTTAGAGGGGAAAAAATTTTGCTATTTGAGGGATTGAGTCAAGAAAAAGATGTAAGCTGATATCTCAGATGATGCAATTTACTAGCTTTGTTTCTTGCCATCCTTGAATTCTCCAATGCCAAGCATGAATGAAGAATCACCGTGTATCTAATATATTGACTATGCTTTGCTTATCTAGGTGTCTCATTATGTTTTTCCCCCTATCAAAATTTGGTTGAGACGTATGGATGTATTGGATGTGCATCAAATTTGGAAAAAAAAAAAGTGCTAAATATTGAGCGAGCAACCTGTTTCCTTGTTACACGGTTCCACCCCCCCCCCCCAATTTTGTAAATTTAGATCATTTGGCAGCTCTTGTAGCACTTTTCATGAAAACTTTCTCAGGACACCCTCCATTATTTTGAGACTTTTTTTCTTTTCTTTTATTTTGTTTGTTGTTTTTAATAGATTTTGCCTTTTTTTTTTTTTTTTCTGTTTTGCTGTTCACAGATTTAGTTATCAGAATATTATTGAGGAAAATACATGAAAAAAGAATTTCTGTTCTCCTTTTATAGAGAAAAAACTCTCTCTTCTTTTCAGAGAGCACAGATAGTATAACAATATGCAAAGAAATATGCACTTAGGCGATTATTTTTAGAGTTACCTGCAATATTTCCAAAGAGTGATATTTTAAAAATAAGCATCACGCTGCTCTGTTACTGTCAATCACACACAAACGCAAAGAACTGCTTCCCCCACCATCACAAACACACATAATTTTCCTTGATTATTTCCACTTTTATTGATTTATATATTATTTCTAAATTATGTTGTTGTTTTTCACCGTCAAACATATGCCAGCATTGAAAATTCAAACTTCAAAGGTTAAATCTCTTAGCGTTATTGTATTTCTCACCGTTGGATTGGAGATTTCAAGATTTTCTTATATGCCACACAAACTTTATACTCTTGCAACGGCTAGATTCGTTTGTACCCTCAAAATTATAAATGAATTTGGAAAATTTTATGATGTTTGTGATTGAACGGAGAGAGTCTTAATTATTAAATTGCGTTGTGGTTGGTTCAGAGGTGTAAATTCTTTATAAAAGAGGCTAATTGCTTTTAATATTGATAACTTGTTGTTCTGACTATACTTATCTTCTTTATGCTAACTTTTGCTAGAAATTTGCTACAGGAATGTGGATTTACTCCCTCAGTCATCAGCTATGGATGCCTTATTAATCTCTACTCTAAGGCAAGGCTTTTTTTAGTTTTTTCCTTTAATGGTTGCTTCCTTTTTGTTTGCAGTCCACCCCCCCCCCCAAACTAATGATGTATTCCACTCCTGTAAGAGATGTTTGGTGCTAGGGAATGGTTCTTGCTAGTAGGATCCTATGTTGAATTATCTAGAGTAGAAGTATCTTCAAAAAAGTGCCATATATTCCAATGTTGAACTTGAGACTCTCATGTACGGGATGAAACTTCCTCATCCAAATTTCTCCTAAATCTGGTTACTAGAATTTATATTCAGTTTGGTTTGGTGTAAACTTTATAGCCGTTTTAGTCTTTTTAGAGTATACATACTAAACATTTACAAGAGTATTTAAATTTCTTGATTTTTGTGTTTACCAATTGTTTCACTTTTCTCTTGCAATATGATCCATTCACAAGTTTTGAGAACCCTAAAAAACATTTAAGAGAAAAAAAAGAAAAAACAAAGAAACATCTAGATAGGCACCTAGTAAAGAACTTTGTTATTTATTTTTGTCTGTGTGGTTGGGGGAGAGGAGGCACTGTTTTGGAGTGCTGAAGTTTTGGTGAATCCTTTGTTGAATTGAGGTATCTTCCCCCAACTTTAATGTCCTTTCCATAATAAGTAATAAAATATATGTATAGTTAGTCTTCAGTGTAAGCTGCTGAAAAATCTGTGGCTCATTTATGCCTCTGTCCCTGTTTGTCCATGCCAAATTAATTCTCAAAGAAGTCAGATGGGAGAATAGAAATACAAATAAATTAGGAGCTTGTTAGCTCTGCTAAGGAGACAAACTGAACTCAAACAAAAACGTACGCTTGTTTCTTATGGAGTTTAGCCCATTAGAATTTAAGTATGCTGGTCAAGATTATAAGCCAGCGCCTTTATTTTATGTTCTTAATATGCAAGAGACATTTTGGAAAGTTTTGTGCTGAGTTTCCCTTGGATATGACCGTCAAAAGGAATTTTGTTACGCCAACTATTAGAAGATTGGAGAAGGGATGAGCCTCGACATGGGGGAAGGGATATAATATAAAATGGATAATTAGGGTTGCCTTGGCCACTCTTCTGGGTGTTCTTTCTTGCGTTTTTTGGGGGGTGGGGTGGTATATGTATGTATGGATGTATATTAGCTCCTTTTCTTTTTTTTGTGTGTGTGTGAAACCTGTTTCAGCTTATCTTAATGCCAAAAGCTTTGAAATTAATCTGGAGCTGAAAAATATGCCTTGAACTCTGCATTCTGTAGTATTGGTTGTGGTAAGTGCTAATCCTTGTGTCTCTGGTGTCAACTAAAGTTTGTTTCAGGGTCTGTTTTCAGAGCTTTAGTTGATATTGAAGCGTTATCTGAATCCAAAGTGTCAAGTTTGAAACGGGAAGAAAGATATGGTCTTTACAATAGTTTGAATAAGATGTATCTGCTGGGATAGTTGTGCTGGCTATTTCCTTTGAGTGATTAAGCTATTTCTTTACTTGCCTTTTGGCTAGAGATTAGGCTATTCCTAGGAATGCTGATACCCGCTGATGCCTTTTGCTAGGATATATTGTTTTAGAGCAATGCGAGCAGAGAAAAGAGGCGTCACTATTATTGAAGTGCAGTAAATAATGCATGTAACGTGTGTGCTGGTTCCTTGTACTCGGTATTAATGTGCTAATATGTCGCATGGTAAACATTGGTTTGGAAATGCAACATATTATACCCATAATAGTTTGTGATCTAAACTGACAAACTTAGCCAACATACTATCCCCAGTTATTACATTTTGAGCCATTTTTTGTTCAGAGAATTTGGATTGAGCATTGTGTAATTATTTTCTTTGATTTCTGCACGAAGTATTATATTTAAGCATCTGTTGCAGATAGATACATCAATAAAAATGATAAATTTGTCACTTGTTTTATTGAAACAAATGAGTTTTCAACCAAAGATAAATGAATCATCCCTTTTACTAAGTATTGTTCCGTGAGTATAGTCCAGTTACCATGTGTCTTTGTTGGTGTTTTAACAATTCAAAAGAAATTATTTTATTAAGTGCTCCTTGTTGTTATTATTCAAGAAAGTATACTATATTGAAATGCTGCAGAAGCATTTTTAGATATTTTACACTTGCCCAATTGATGGCAATGTTATCAAGTAAAAGAGGAAAAAAAAAAACCAAAAGTTTTTTCATAATTTTTTTACTCTACTGCCGAGCAAAATCTTAGCAACAGTGTAGAATCACTACCGTAGAATCTGACACATTGCTTGTCAGCCTTTACTTCACATAAAACATCCACACTGACAGATTGAAGATTCTGATTACTGTGTTGAGAATATTGTTTCATTACTGTATAGAATTTGCAAATTAGTTGGTAATATATATCTTTTTCGCCACTTATTGTTATGGAATACTCCTGTTAGTACGTCTCTGAATTATCATCTTGGTGTATTTGGATTGCAGATTGGAAAAGTCCCCAAAGCTTTAGAAGTTAGCAAAATGATGGAATGTGCTGGCATAAAGCATAATATGAAGACTTATTCCATGTTGATTAATGGATATTTGAAATTAAAAGATTGGGCCAATGCTTTTGCAATTTTTGAGGAGCTAGTTATAGATGGTTTGAAGCCTGATGTAGTACTATATAATAACATGATCCGGGCATTTTGTGGGATGGGTAACATGGATCGTGCTATTCATACTGTCAAGGAAATGCAAAAGGAGATGCATCGACCTACTACACGTACTTTTATGCCTATTATACATGGTTTTGCAAGAGCTGGTGAAATGAGAAGAGCCTTGGAAGTTTTTGATATGATGAGGAGGAGTGGTTGCATTCCAACTGTACACACATTCAACGCTTTGATTCTTGGCCTTACTGAGAAACGTCAGGTATAATGATATATAAGACGTTGAGGAGGTCAAATCCTAGATTTTAGGCATGGACTGCTAAAGCTAGGGACACAAGTTTATAGCATGAATTTTTGTCACGAGTCAAATATTTATTTTCTACAGCATGATTAATGCTAATAATTTGTCCCCTGGATATTCCATTTGGCCAAAGGAGTCACTTCATGCAGAACATTATTAGCAGGATGGGAAATCGCTTGTTTACACATGATAATGCCAAGAGAAATATTTTTTCCTGCATTGCTGTATTCAATTGTATTTCGTTTCTTTCTTTTTGGTACATACGGGGATTCATTAGGCATTGGATTAGACGACGGCAGGGAGCCTTCTGCCACTCCAAAAACCCTACTCTCACACCTTCAATCTTCAAACTGGAGACCTCAAAATTGGAGTTTCAAGTGATATATTGCGGCATTCCTTTCGAGACATCTCTTCCTTTCTTTTGCCTAAGATTTATTGATATCGTGAATATATTTATACATTCTTTTTGACATTTAAATTAATTTCTTGCAGATGGAAAAAGCTGTTGAAATATTGGATGAGATGGCACTGGCTGGTGTAACTCCAAATGAGCACACATACACAACCATCATGCATGGCTATGCTTCGTTGGGTGATACTGGAAAGGCATTTGAGTATTTTGCAAAATTGAGAAATGAGGGCCTTGAGCTAGATATCTATACATATGAAGCACTTCTGAAAGCATGCTGCAAGTCTGGGAGGATGCAAAGTGCTCTAGCTGTCACAAAAGAGATGGCTGCTCAAAATATTCCGAGAAACACCTTTGTCTACAACATTTTAATCGATGGGTATGGACTTTTACTTCTATGTATCTCTAATTTAGTAAAACATCGGTCTTGGTATTCTCTTTTAGCCTGCTACTAATTTTCACTTATTTTGACCATCTGTGATAATGACCTCCATCTTTTTTTTATTTCTTTCAGATGGGCTAGGAGAGGTGATGTTTGGGAGGCTGCTGACTTGATGCATCAAATGAAACAAGAAGGGGTTCAGCCAGATATCCATACTTACACATCTTTCATAAATGCCTGTTGCAAAGCGGGGGACATGCTGGTATGTTTCTTGATGAGTATTCATGTACTGTGTAGTAAGTAATACTCCGTGCATCAGTAACATGTATGGTTGAGAATTATATAATTTTATAATCCAACTAACATTCAGAATGAGATTCCGTTTCATTCCATTGCTTAGGTATATTACCCTAAATTGCTTAAAAATATGGGTATTTTAGGATTTAATGAGATCTTTCTGGAGCAAGATTGGGTTGTTTTAAATGTCTTTAGTTGTTTACATCGCTTATCATCTCAAATATTGTACTTGTACTGGATTATTACTTATCTTGGGATGAACTTGTGCTTTTGTATGCTGTGGAAGTCAGAATAGTATGAACTCAAAACTTTTTTCTTTTATTTTGGGATAATTTATGAACTCAGCTTCATTTGTGTTCAAGTGCATTCTTACTAGAAAGATTTCTTGAACCTTGTATAAATTTCATTTCTGGCATTATTTTCATTGGATGCTTTGAAAATTAGAAGGGAGCCTACGGGTGTTTCCTGTCCATTCAATGTCCATGTTATTTTCTGCGGTAAATTCTTAGTCAGCTTGATTTTTGTTTACCAGAGAGCAATGAATACAATCCAAGAAATGGACTCTATTGGAGTAAAGCCAAATGTTAAAACATATACCACACTTATTCATGGATGGGCACGTGCTTCTCTTCCGGAGAAGGCCTTGAAATGCTTTGAAGAGATGAAACTGGCTGGTTTGAAACCCGACAAAGCCGTATACCATTGCTTGATGACATCACTTTTATCAAGGGCTACTGTTGCAGAGGCATACATTTACTCTGGAGTGCTGTCTGTTTGCCGAGAGATGATCATGTCTGGTTTGACCGTTGATATGGGAACTGCAGTTCACTGGTCGAGGTGTTTACGAAAGATTGAGAGGACAGGTGGAGAGCTTACAGAAGCCCTGCAGAAGACCTTCCCTCCTGATTGGAATTCATACCATACAATGGATGCAAATTCGGATTCAGAGACAGATGAACCTGAAAGTGATGACGAAGATAATGATGTATATTTTGCTAACGTGACTGATGGTGACGATGATGTTGATGATGAAGATTTGAACAGATTATGGTAATGAATGATATTTTGTTAATGCAGGCAGGTACTGTTAATTTAATTATTGTCAGTCAGGTCAGATGCCTATCCACTATTCTACTTCTCAAGAATGATTGCATGAACCATACGATCTTTTATCTTATTATGTCCATACTGAATCTGTAATCTATAGTACTATTTTTCTTATCATAACTAAACATTCATTGGAAAATTTAAAGAAAAAAAAATGAAGCATTTCTTCCCTTCTCGGCTCTGTAATCGAAGTATTGTTTTGAGGAAGATCCAATTTTTTAAACAGCAGTAAGTCGTAGGAGCATGAAGATGAGACGGAATAAGTTAAGACATTTGTAGCAATTTGGAAAGGAAAATGTCACTAAATGAAGTTCAATGATTGCCTTGATTATTATTGTTATTGTTTTGCAGGTGTGAGGTGGACTCTTTCTTATCTTTTCTCCTGTGTCTGTTAATTAATCTGTAAATTGTACGAAACATAGGAAAGTAGGGAAAAAAAAAAAGCAGAGCAATTTTTATTTTGTATCCCCTATATTAAGCTTCTTGCATTTATATTTTGCTGTTATGATCAATTAAACATTACATATTTTCTGACCATTGTATCAGTTTTGTATCCCCTATATTTTTTATTGTTTAGAATCTTTATTGCTTACATTCTGATGAACTTCATTTTTATTTGTCCAAACTACTTGGTGAATGTGGTAAAATTTGACCTTACCAAAAAATTACTATGAAGATTCTTAGACCTAACACGATTCGATCTAAGATTGATCGAAAACAAAAACGTAAAACAGTTTTAATTCAAAAAATGAATTAAGAAAAATCCAAATCCGAACTAATTTAACTCGACATAAATTCAAACTTGAAATAATTAAAAGCTAAACCAATGGAACCGGCTATATTGACCCAAATTTAAGATTGACCCAGTTTAAAATTTGAAAAAAAAAAACATGAAAGGCTTGAATTGTAAATAATTTAAAATGATTAAACTTGAAATAAATCAAATTCGAAATAGTTATTATTTAAAATGATCTAAATTGAAAATAAAAACTCAAAACTCGATCTTAATTGTCAAAAACCTCTTGGTTGGATGGTTAAGAGTGCATTAAAGTTGGACATATAAGCTTAGGTTTGAATTTAAGATCTGACCTTAGGTTCCTAATATGAAATTTTTTGAGTCCAAAATAGTTCAAATCTTAAATTTAAATTACATTGATTTTATTTGTTTTCGAAATGTCGCAATAAATCTTCTGTTTGCTATAGTGAAGTTTGGGTTGCTTTCATTTTTTTTTTCTTTTGTTATTTATCTTATTTCTTTGGAAAGTTAAAAGTAAAAGATAATGTTTAGAGTTAAAAATAAATGATAATATTGAATAGTAAAAAAAATTAAGACTGATATTAAATCAAAAACTATTGTTATTTCACTTCACTAATCGTTAAGTCTAGACTTATTTTTTTTGGGTGAAAGTAGGATTTGAAATTTATTTTTATATATTCAGATCGATTTAAATCATTGTTTAATATAATAAAAAATAATTTTTTATTTGAATTTAATTATAAAAATATATATTAATATAAAAATAAATTTTTAAATATTTTAATAATAATTTGAGCTTATGGGCATAAC
The DNA here is from genome assembly GCA_038382025.1 of Adansonia gregorii. Classification (NCBI taxonomy): domain Eukaryota; kingdom Viridiplantae; phylum Streptophyta; class Magnoliopsida; order Malvales; family Malvaceae; genus Adansonia; species Adansonia gregorii. The sequence goes on from JBBYHO010000006.1 coordinate 612,988, forward strand.
CATTTTCAGAGGCTATTAGAGGGACTAGCAGGGCGTTGGCTCCCCAAATTCATCAAAATGCAAGCAGGCAAACATCCTTAACTAGGAAGAAAAGAAAAAATTGTTTAGCCTCCTAAAGTTCATGATGGCCATGATGGCCTTTCTTAACTAAAGAAGAAAAGAAAATTCTAGTTTGGCCCCAAAACATTTTTAATTTTAACAATCTCTCTCTAAAATTAATACATTAATAAATTAATTTGTTAAACTTTGTTAGTTTTAAATTTTATCATTGTGAACTTGACTTTCTTTGGTTTCTTACCCAATTAAATATTATTATATTTATGCATAATATTTAGAAAAAAAAATTACTTATCCCTTAAGGTTTTAATGAATATACACTTACCTCTATAGTTTGAAAAATACCCAATAAAAAGATAATTATACCCTTATTAATTGCTAATTATCAATTTTTTTTTGGTTTTATTTACTCAATTGTTTAATTAAAAAATCATGGAATTTAATTAGTTTTAAAATTATCTTTAATTAGTATAAAATTAAATTCTAATTCAGATACATGCTAGATATTTTAAACTTATCTTGAATCTTATATATTAACTTCAAGATTAATTTATTGTGGGTTTTATTTGAAATAAATTAATAAAATTATTTTAAAAAATTTGGCGATAAAAGAAATTTATTAGAATAAATTCTAAGGCAAGTACATATTAAATATTTTAAACTTATCTTTAATTCAATAAATTACCTTTGAGATGAATGTAAAATGTTTCTTATTTGAAATAAATTAATAAAATTATTTTAAAAAGTTTGGTGATAAAGAAATTTATTAAAACCAAAAAAATGACAGAAATAAGGAAAACAAATAAAATAAGAATATTTAATATTTTAAAGTAAAATTTTAAAAATATAAATTTGATTAATAAAATTTGAACATTAGTTTTTTTTTAGAGAGATAAAATGTATTTTTCAATTTAATATATGCAGATTTGTTTTTAATAAAATCTCATTGATAATAATTATATTTTATTTTTCTTCTCCTGTATCTTTTTTTGCATAATATATATTTGTTTTAATCAATTTTTGTGTAAGGAAATGTTAAATATTTTAAACTTATTTTTAATTCAAGAAAAAAGTTTATTTTCACAAAGTGTGTTTTCAGCAATTGATAGAAATCTCTCGTGCTAGCACTTATATCCTCTATGATTTTATTACGTTTGTCGTAAGCCAATTATGTATATTTTCATGAGAAATTACAATTGCACCCTTTATTTCTTTTCTTTTTTTTTTTTACTTTATTTTCTTCTTTTCTTTTCTTTTTTTCTCTAATTTGAAATCAAATATTTCTCTTTTTCTCTCTCTAAGTTCAAAACCTAAAAATTTTAATTTTTTTTTCCTTCAATTCTTTAACAAAATAACCATTACCAAAATCAATGAAAGCTTATTAATCTTTACCTTTTATTCTTTCTGCTCATTAAATTTTAGTTTATTTTCGGCTTTTATTTGGATATGTTGTCGTCAGATGTGAAAAAAAAAGAAAAACCTCAGTATTTAGAATTTTGGATTCAATCGAAAGTTGGCTTTTTTTTAAGTTGATTTGGCAAGTGGGTTACTTTTAATTGGAATCATGGATGTGTTGGTGTACTTTTTTTGCACTTTGGAAAGAGCCGAAACTAATAAGTTTTTATTACCAGAAATTTTTTTTTATTTTAGGGTTTTGGATTCTGATTTATAGTTAAAATAGGGTTAAACTTGATTTTTTTAGATTCAATTACTGGTTTTGACCTGGTCTCATTATGGCTTTTTTTTTATATCAAGCTTTTTTTCATAAATTTAAAAGAATTCGTGGGGTAGAATGATTAGATTATAAAATTTTTAAATAAGATTTCAAATTTTGGATGATGGGTTATTTTAATCTTAAGTTTATTTAATTGAGTTTTGATTATTTATTGAAATGATGGAGTTTCAAAATTTTCTGGTTTAATATTTCATCAAGAAGAAGATGAAGAAAAAATGGGTATTTTCGATATAAAATTATCGGCTAAGTTAAATCTAATAATATTGTTTTTTTTTTATCGTAATGACCAAAACACAAGAGATTAAGTATCTTAAAAAAAGCAAAGGGGTTAAGTGTCACATGAGCTAAACCATAAGGGGTGAAAGTGAATTTTTTCCTTAATTCAATTATATGTTAACTTTGACATGAATTCATTAAATCATTTTTATTTAAAATAAATTAATTAAAATTATTTTAAAAAGTTTAGTGATAAAAAATCAATTAAAAGAAAAAAGAAAAAAATACGAGAACGCAAAAATAATAAAAAAATAAAATGAAGGTATTTTTAGTATTTAATGTAAAATTTGAACAAATATTAATTTGATTAATGAAATTCTAACATAATTTATTCTTCTAGAGATGTAAGATGTGGTATTCAAACTAATAAGCATATGTTTATTTTTAATAAAATCTTATGAATGATGATTATATTTTCCTATTTTTCTCCTTTATTTCTCTACTTTTTATTTTAATCAATTTCATTATCAATAAAACATTAAATAATGGTAATTAATTTATTTTAAAAGAAAATAATATTATGAATTCATATCAAAGTTAATATATGGTTGAATTAAAGATAAGTTTCAAATATTTTTTAATTAAAAAAAGTCTTGGATAAAAAAAATGAAAAAAATAATTAATAAAGAAAAAATTTGTCATTTTATTTAAAATCCACTAAGTAAATAAATCCCTATGGGGTTACTATATTTTTCATAAAACCTCGAGGAGTAAGTTCTTTTCAAACTATAGAATGCAAGTGTACTTTTTCTAACATTTAACTCCTTAAATTAAAATATTTTATTTCAATCAATAAAAATATATAATGATATCAAATATGATGTATCAACTAATATTTTCCTTTTATGATAATGATAGATGAATAAATAAAATAAAATAAAATTATTATAATCTTTGTACAAGACAAATTATATAGTAATTTTTTTAAAAATATTTTACGAGAATTACATTGATAATAAAAAATACTATTTCAAATACTATTTATTTTGTTTTTATATTAATCATATTTATATTGAATGGTCCCCAAAATAAAGTTTTTGGCTTTGCCTCTAATCAATCCAAATTTGAGCTTGAACAATAAATTTTAAAAAAGCCTTGTACCACGACCTAACCAGTTCTACGAACACTTTTGTATTAGATCACATGCAACGGAAGGCTTTTTTTATATTAATATTAACCAATAAAATTTTAATTCCCTAACTACCTATATTCCAAATTATTTCCTAAAATACTCTTGTTTTTAATGTAGGAGGGAAATATGGTGGTTTCCCTCCGAATAAATTAAAAAAATTAGAAGAAATCTTGTATAGAATCTTCAATGAAAGCAACTTCTATACATAAATATTAAAAAATTTTTGCAAAATTTAATATGGAAGCCACCCTTACTGGAAATGGCTTTTATACAAGAAGTTTAAATTTTTTTAAAAATTTTTATCAAGAGAAGGCCCCCTGCATCTTTTTTTTTTTATTTTTTTATAATTAAATAATTAAAAGTTTTAAAATTATAATTTAATATTTTACTTAAAAATTTATATTTAAAAAGAAATTAAAAAATTAAACTATAATTCTATATTTCAAGTCGGTCCATGGCTCAAAAAATTTAGATTTTTTGTCCAAACTGAAATAAAGCATAGCTTAAAAACTTGAATTACTATTCAAATATTAATAAAATTTTAAAAATATTTTTAAATTAATTTTTATATATTTTTATAATTAAATTTAAATAAAAATATTATTAAATAACAATACAGGCCGGCCCAATTAAGAAAACTTATGAGCAAGATGGACTTGAAAAATATCTTTTCTAAATTTTTTAGGCCATAGATGAATCCGATCCAATTCATGAATAACTCTACTTAAAAATATAAAATTTTATTTTTTAATTATGAAAATTTTATTAAATTATAATTATAAAAATTAAAATATATTTTAAAGAAAACAAAAAGAGATGTCGTGCTACCCTTAGAGTTAAAAATAAAAAAAAAGTACCATATAATGTACGGCGACTTTCATACATGTGAGTTTGAATTTTTTATTGCTTATGCAGAGAAGCCACCATCGTGGAGGGTGGTTTCCATACGTGTTTTTTTTTAAGGTAGTCAGGTACGTATTGATAGACATATTATTTTTATTTTAATATAGATATATATAAGTATGGATGTGTTTTGATATATCATTTTGAATTTATCAGAGTTTAAATATTTTTAATTTATTTATATATAGTAAAAATATTTTTAAATATAAAATAAATGAGATTAGATAAATATGTTAAATATTCATCAATTAAAACTTCATCAAATATAAGAAAATCAATATCAATTAAATAGTAATGCTAAAATCTATTAATGACTGTTAAATTTACGAAAATTATGTCTAATATTCATCAAATTTACAAGTAATTATGTATAATATTCATCAGATTTAATATCATTATTGGTTTAACTTTTTTTATAAGCTTATAATATGTACCTACCTGTACAGTTATTTTCGATCGGTATTATCGAAACAGATCAATACCTACTGATATGGTCGGTACAAATCGAAACAAAACTAACTAACACTGGTACTGTTATTATTAAAATTAATATGAATCAATTGGTACGTACCGATATAGTACTGATAACACTGATTTTTCTTTCTTTCTTTTTTTTTTTTCTTTTCACATTATACAAAGAGAAACTGTCATCAACGATGGTGGTAAACCAAAAGGAAAATGTAGCGGTCCAAATGAAACTCTTAACATGGACTATAATTGACGGGCTTGACAACTTCTTTTATTTGCTTTTTTTTTTTTTTTGATTTTCTGAATTTTTAACCTAAGCTAAAAATTGTAAAATGCTCCATTCTACTTTGTTTCCTAGTAAACCCCACTTTCCCCTCACTCTTACTCCTTTCTTTCCTTCCTTGCGGATTTACGCCATTCTCAACTTTTCCCTCTCTCTCTCTCTCTCTTTCTAATAAAAAATAATTGGATTCATTGGTTTCTCATGTTTAGTATTTTAAGCTATGAACAATACTACAGTGGTGCTTCGTCATTTACAGCTTCTCTTGTCCTCTTTCTTTCTTTTAATTGTTGGTAGTGATTTTCTTTTTTTTTTTTTGGGGGGAGGGGGGGTAAAATGGTTGGTAGTAGTTGGTGTTCTCCAAGTATAATGTCCCGTTTTATTGGGTTTTTACTAGTTTTTTATTCTCGATTCTCAATTTTTTATCAATTTTTACCGGGTCAACAAATTTTTTTTACTTATGATTAATCACTAAACCTATCAATTTCTAGTCAAATCGACTAATTCGATCTCTTTTTTTTATCATTACAAAAAAGAGTTTTTTTTATAAAAACAAAAGAGATTTTTATTCAATGTCATTGAAAATATATAAAATGATTAGTATTTGATATGATGGCAGAGAAAATTTTTTAACTCCTCAAGTAAATTAAGAATTTATTATGTGCCTTATTTTCACATTTATATTTTAATCAAATATACTTATGGCCATATTAATAATACAAAAATGTAGATTTTTTTTGTACTTTTTCAGGAATTATATATTATTCATTGTCATTTACTTATTTGACCATTTTGCTTAGATTTTTTATTTGCATTCAATGGGTGAAAAAATAAAATTACAAAATAATTTATTACTATACATCATCCAATTATGTGTTGATTTTTTTGATTGATTGATTGATTGTCCATGGCCGGTATATTGTTTATTAATTCTAATTCTAATTTATTTAAAACTTTCTCTAATTATTTCAAATAAAATATGAAGTTAATAGTTAGATTTAATTTTATATTATTCTTAGTATAATTTTTAAGATTAAAAATTGTATCTTATCTAAAACTCAATGTTAAATAGATAAAAAAAATTTAGTTTTGTAGTTAAAATTGTAATTTAACTATCCAAATAAAATGTCAAAAAAAAAAGAAAATTTTGTAAAAATTAACTTTTAGATAAAATAATTTTATTATTCTTATATCTTTAAAATTTTATTATTTTAAACATATATTTTTTTAATTTTAAAATTTTTACCGTACTTTTTTATAGCAACACTAAACATTTAAAAAATTTTAAATCACAATTTTTATAATTTTTCTAACGTACTTTTTTCCAGGCAAACTTTTCTTTTTCCATTACTGAACTAGACATTAATATCATTATTCTTAAATGGAATTAACATTTAATGTGGGTGACAAGGTATGATAAATTATTAAAATTAATTTAATAAGATGAAAGGGAAAATAAAAAAAATTAAATTATCATTGATATATATATATATATATGTATATGTATATTTTTGGAGAATAAAAAATTAACTAACAATTCCTTGATTTCTTACCAAATCTATTGCGAAATATATCAATGAGATTAGAGGTGTGGCAATTGGGACATCTGGGATTCATTTCAGATACCATCACATAGATTAAGCAACGAAAACAACCCATCAAAATGAGGGATGGTTCCTCCAGTATTTTGTTGCCGAACTCAACTTCTTCACTTGATGAGTCTCGGTTTAGAGGCATGCATGACGATGCCGACGAGATCTCCGAACATCGATTCGAAGATAAATGATCTTTTGGGCACAAATCTAGTGGTGGCGGTGTTAGACGAAGATTCAAATCTATACGTCTTCCCTTTTTCTCTTCGCCGATTTCCATAAAACTTCTCTTCCGAGCTTCTCCTTTATGACATTTCTTCTAAAAAAAACACACAAACACACAAACAAAACAAAAAATTGATAAATTAGAATGATTTTTTTGTTAGGAAAATCCAAAGATTTTGTCTGAACTTAATTGTTTGTTCGAACAATCTTAACAAAAAAGAATTGTAAAAATTGATAAATTTGACATGATTTTTGTTTAAATTGGCTAATATGACTAGTGTTACTAAAGCAAAGAAAAGAAAGGGTTACCTCGTTATCTTTTGTAGTTTGATTTATGTGTAAACAATTGTTGATGATGAAATTAGCACTAGAATTGAGAGTAGTATTGGAGGATCTATCATCTTCATTGTAAGTCTCTTGTTGATTTTGTGAGGCCATTGACTGGAATGGAGGAGAATAATGGATTCTTTGAGCTTTGGTCGTTTATATTTGTAAGAAAAGTGGGGAGTGAGAGAACATGGTTTTGGGGAACAATGAGTTGGTAGAAAGTGGTTATATATCAAAGGAAATTAAAAAAAAAAGAAAACCGACCATAAACTATGCTTTTTCAAATGTCAGGTAAGTAATTAGACTTGATCAAAAATTAAGTAATTCATCTGGCTCGTTAACTTGACTCAAAGTGGTTTAGATTGGGGTATAAAATTTTTTGATTTCAATCGAACTAGCTTAAATCACTATTTAATTAATAATTTTTTTACAATTTAATAATAAAATATTTATAAATATTAATATAAAAATAAATTTTAAATATTTTTTGAATAATGATTCGAGCTCATAGGCTAAAAAAAAAGCTTAACTAACAAACCCTTGGTCTAGTAGTTAGAAGTGTGTTAGAGTTGATATGTAAGCTTAGGTTGGATTCCAAGCATCCTCACCCTCACCCCTAATTATCAAAAAAATTTTGGATCGTAACTTAATCTATGAACATCTCTAATAAAATAAGCTCTATCAAGCTAAAGGCTTTAAGTTCAAATTTGAAACTTTTTCCATAAAAATGAACATTTTAAAAGTAAATAAGGAAAAATAAATTTCATTAAAAAAAACTAAATTTTTTAGATTATTACACACTTATTTTGTGGATAAGAAATAAATAAAAAATAGGCAAGAGGAAAAAAAGTTACTCAAAATGATTTTCTAGAATAAATTAATGATATTATTTATTAATTTATAATAATTTATTTTATAATTTAATTTTTGTTAGCATCACTTAAAACATCAATTCAATTAAAAATTCTATATATCAAACTAAAGCCAAATTTAACTCCAACTAAGCTTTTTGTAGAGGAGAAAAGAGGCAGTGGAAACTGGAACAATAAATTTATTCGTTATAAGACAAGTGTGAATTGAAGCCTGAGGTTTGTTTATTTATTTTCAAAATCAACTTAGAAAATGCCAAAAGGGAAATATTGTAACCGTTGTAATTATTATGGAAACAAACAGAAAACAGCAAATTCCCATTTGTAAAGGATGAACAACATCTTTATTTCTCCACCGTCATTGTCATAAAAACCTAACAGTCAGTGGGTTGCATTAATAATTGTCTTTGTCATAACCCTAAACCTAGTTCGATTCATGTAATTTATTTTTAATAGGTGGTCTTTCGTAAAATTAAAATTAAAATTTTAATAATTATAGCTCTTCTTCTATCTTAGATTACGATTTTTTTAACTAAAAAAATTTTGTTTTTGCTTAAGGTTTTGAACTTTTTGCCTAGATTTTAAGCGCTAATAATATGGAAGCGAGCCAACTCTTAGGATGGTTAAGCATGATATGCCAGAATAGGTGAAAAACAATAAGCAAAAAATTGTTGAAAGATTGAGTAAAACCTTCAAAGGCAGGTTTCAAAGTCATCCTTCAAGGCTTCTTTTATTATATATACCTATATATATATCCCATGACTTATATAATGCGAACAAATTTGTTCTAAGCTAACAAATCTTGAGAATAGAACCATCTCCAGGGTAGTTGATTTTATTTAATTGCATGAAAAAATTTAAGATGATTGAACGAAATTCAGATTTGTAGTAATCTAATAGTAATTAATCTGAATTTTTATATAAAAATACTATTGAATTGATATAAATATGATTTTTTATAAAATTTAATTAGTATTTAATAGTAATTAAATTTACTAGTAGTTAATTTTTATTAAAAAAGAGTCATATTTAATCTTTTTGAAGTATTTAAAGTAATTTTAAATTATATATAATGAGCTAATATTTGTGGTCATAATTAATTCACACCAAGGTTCCATGGTAACTATCAAATAACTGAATTCATGGGATTACTACTCTTTGCAAACGAGGTCTTTTTGCTTCATAGTGTTGGATGGCCCTCTTTAGATAGAAAATATGTTCAGAGATTAAGGCTAGAATGAGAGGTAAAAGAGCCATTTAAAGATACATAAGAGGAACATTGAATGCTGCCATCGTTGCCAAGGGATCGTCATTCAAGAAGGAGAATGACCATTTCACGTTTTTGGACTTTGGCTTTGCTTAATAGAGTGAAAAGAAAATTAAAAAGATACACAAATTGGAAGAAGAAGAAGAAGAAAGTGAAAAGATGGAACATTTTTTTTCCTTTTGATTAGTGTGCTTCATAGAAAAAATAAAAAATTGGAAAAAAATATTTATTTCCTTTTATTGCTCTGTATAATTGAAAAATAAAAGAAAATAAAATAAAAATATATTATTTTACTATTATACTTTTTGTAGGTTAAGATAAAAAATAAAATCTAAAAATGATAGATAATCTTGAAGATATGCATATTTAACTCACGTAACTCTTATTTTTATTTTTTTTCAATTGGGAGTGATTTGTTTCTCTTAATAAATGAAGAAAATGATAATTTTTTCTATTTTTGTCTCATTTTACTTTTTAATTAAGCACGCTTAAAATTTATTTTCTTTCCACTTGTGTATCTTCCTCTACCCATCCTTTCATATTTTCACCCAACAAAGCATACTCTTAGGCTTTCCTTGATATAGTAGAAAGAAAAATGGAAGAAGAAAAAAATGAGAAGATGAAACATAATTTTTTTTTTCTTTCCATTCGTTTGCTTGTTGTGAAAAATGAAAAAAATGAGCGGAAAATATATTTCCTTTCTCTCTATTATTTGGTAAGGGTGAAAAGTGAAAAGAAAGAAAATGAAAAATAAAATGATTTTTACCA
>JBBYHO010000006.1:645403-658935 GCA_038382025.1 Adansonia gregorii
ATATAAATAAAATATATTTGTGTAATAATTTAAAATTATATAATATATCATTTATATATTATATATTATATACTATACAATAATTTTTATGCAATAATATAATAATTTATTTTTTAAAATCCTAAACCAATTAAATAAAAAAAGTAATCGACTAAAATTTAATTTAATTATTTTAATTTTGAGATTTTTTTTAGGTTAATTCAATCAACTTTTTAAATTTATTTGATTTTCAGAATTTTAAAATTAAACCAATTGAATACTTATCTTTAAAGATTTTAAAGTACTAATTTTAAACTTATTCAAAAATTGAATACTTCACCTAATCTATGCAAATCATTATTTAATTAATAATTTTTATTTAAATTTAATTATAAAATAAAAAATAATTTTAATAATTTTAAACAATAAAATAAGTTTATGAGCTTAAATTTAATTATAAAATAAAATAATAATATAATTTTAATTATAAAATAAAAACAATGTTAATATTTAAATAATTTTAGTTTTTTATTTTAATTACAGCTTACTAGAAAGAACATATTTGAAAATTCGGTGGCTCGAGTGTGATCAACCCCAAATCAGTCTGCCTTTGACGCCAGGATCATGTAATTGCATGCCCCACGTAATCAGGGCGCGTGTCTTGTCAACCTACTTTTCTTACCAAACAATATATATATATATATTGTGATTATCAGTTTCATTTAGTCTTTTGACTAGTCAAATTTGCTTTTATTTTGACTGTAAAGGTCTGTTTGGAAGACTTAGATGAAAGAGAAAATAATTAAAAAATAGATAGAATATTTAATTTCTTTGAAGTGTGTCCGGTAGAAAGCATGAAAAAAACAATTCATGAAAATAAATAATAGTTCTATTTGATGGAAATTAATAATAAAATGATTTTACTGTTGCACTATTGCTATGTTGAAAACATAGTGTCAAATTGATCACTTTTGATTAATTTAATCTAGAATTAATAAAATATTTAGTATGATATAATTAAATAAAAATGAAGATTTAATGAATCCTAATTGATTCATTCCGAGTCGAATTAGCTTATTATGATAATAAATTTTTTTAATATTATTTTTTTCATTTACAAAATTCGAATTAGACACCTTACTTAAAAAGAGCCAGTGATGAATCACTTAAATTAATCAATGTTTGTATAAAAATTGATTTTTGTTATATATTTTTTTATTAAAATAATTGTATACATAATGAGATTTGAACCATAAATCTCTTACTTATATATTAAAAATTATGCCAGTAAATTAAATATATATTTTTACTAATTAATTATTATATTTAATAATTATTTAATATTTAATTGAATTATCTAATTCAATCAATTCAATATATCACATTGGTTTTAAACTTCGATCTATTTTTTAAAATAATTGAATTTTATTTCAAAAATCCAAAGCAAGCAATTTCTACAAGGAAACATATCAACTATTTTTTACATTCAAATAATATCCCACTAATCACATAAAACATTATTCACTGATGAATAAGTAATACCAGTATAAGCATAAAACCTAGCCTTAATGGGAGGCTGCCTATCAATGGATGAAGTCATTGGCATTTTCCCCCACACCTGAGCTGACAAAAAGCATTTAAAAAAAAAAAAAAGAAGATTAGCCTTGCTTTGCTCTGCATTTCCACATAGCACGCATATTGTTGATTGCAAATGGAGGCCGCATGACGTCAATCTGTCACTAAGTCCAAGTAAGCCATGCAATGAAAGAACATTTGGGCACTTTCAATGAAAGCCAAATCAGATTGCGCCATGCCATGTTCTCTTTTCTATTCCGTAAACCTTTCACAAGCCTCCACAATGGAAAACTTTTATGAACTCAAGCCAGGCCTCCTAATAAATAATGTACTGTTTGACGCCATTAAAACTTGGCATAATCTCTTAGCTGCAACATCTTCCTCCATCCCCCAAATGCATACCTGAAGGATTTTAACTTTGACCTATTTTTTTATTCATTGACCCCTTGAAAATTATTTACTCAAATTCAAAATTATTGAGGGCTGTTAGCATCAAAATTAATAAATTTCTAGTTTTCTAATTTTTTGGTTATATTTTTATTTTTACTTTTCATGAGGTATTTTCTCAAGGAAAGAAAATTGCTTCCTTCTATTTTGGAGGGTATATATATATATATATATGACAGCTTCCTTTAAAATGAGAGACTCGATGCTTTCAAATTCTAAGATGAAGTTCGTAAAAAGAAGGGGAGAATTACAAATTAGCGCTGAGGAATTAGAGCTATCCACCGATTGGTTTGGATCAATTTGTAATCCAATTTTTTTTTGTTTAAGCCCTAATTAGGTCTGGCTGAGAACCCGAATTATCTTAAAAAAATAATAAATTTTTTTTAAAAAAAATTAAAATTTTTTTATTAATTTTTATAATTAACTTATTTTAAAAAATAATAATTTAAATCGGCTTGACTAGAATTACTAAAGATTTTGTCTAAGGTTAGGCCTGATAGCTTAGGTGTAGGTGGAATAAAAATATTGAATAATTACTATTAGGATTAATTATAATTATTGAAAAAGAAAGAGAAATTATCATATGTATTGATATTGAAATTATTAGATTATATAAGCACTATTAGTAAGATGGTATATATCTTTTATGATATCATAAAAATAAAAAAAATTAAAATAAATAAAGTGAAAATATGTAGCAAATTATCAATTCATTTGTAGAGTTAAAAAAATTCTATTGCCGATGTACAAAAAACGAACTAAAAAAAAAGACAAGTGAAAAAATTACTAAAATTGAAGTTACTTTTACTTAGTTGCCATCAAATATGGTTAGAGCTTGATAATTTACCGTTTGAATCATTAAACTTAATATTAATTTTAATGCAGATTATAAATTTTTAATTTTATCAAACTATATCGATTGAATTTCTATTATTAATAAATTATTAATTGAATGGTTGCATGAATTTAAGGATATATTTTGTATGATTACATGCCTAGAATCGATTCAAGCATTGTTAAAATTCCAAACAATCTTTGACATTTTTGGGGAAAAAAAGGGTTTAATTATTTAGCGAATAAAAGATAAGTGTTAGGAGAGTTTTCTCCGGGTTTTGATTCGACACCGCTTGAATATGAAATACCAAAGCTCAATGTGACTACTAAATATAGGGTTTTAGGGGAAAACAACATTAATAAATTAGGGGGAATTTAAAAAATTTTAAGAGTAGAGTTGGAAAAAATGTTAATATGGGTAAAAATTTTTAAATATAATTTTCAAATTTAAAAGAGGATATTTTAATATGGAAATTAAAAAAAAAAACTCAAGGTAAAATGAAAAGAAAAATAATTGGGCAAATTCCAAAAATGGAAAATAAACTTTAAATATTTAAAAAAAGGTGAAAGCAAAAAAATTAATTACAATTAAAAAAATAATAATTACTATAATTATTAATAACTAAACTGTTATTATTATTTTTTACCCTTAATTCCTTCCATTTAGCACCTAATACCATTCGTTTCTTCAAAATGATAGAGGTCACTGCCCTTGGTGAGGGAATTGACCCCTTCCCTATATAATATATAATATATAATATATATTAAAAATATAGAAAATATTTTTAAATAGTATTTCAAAATATATATATTAAAAATAATATTTAAAAAAATAAATTTTAAAAAAATATTTCATATAAAAAATTCAATTAATATATAATATATTATATATTAGATTATAATATTATATATTATATAATATAACATTTGGCGTCAGTTTATACTATATTATATATTAAAAATATTATTTTAAAATAATAAAAAATTAAAAAATATTTTATATTAAATCTTAAAATACTATTTAAAAATAATTTTAATATGTGAAGTGTCTAGTCTTATACTAAGGGAACGACCCAAATATATATTATATATAAATTATATATATTAAAAATATTATTTAAAAATAATAAAAAATTAAAAATATTTTATATTAAATCTCATATTATTATTTAAAAAATAATAAAAAATAAAAAGTATTTTATACTAAATCATGAACGACTGTTTAAAAATAATAATAATTTAAAATCGATATAGAATATTTTTTATTCTTTTTTATTTTTAAATAATAATTTGAGATTTAATATAAAATACTTTTATTATTTTTTATTTCTTAAATAGTAATTATTTTTAAATAATAATTTAAAATTTAATATAAAATATTTTTAATTTTTTATTATTTTAAAATAATATTTTTAATATATAATTTATATGTAATATATAATATATTATACATATGATATCTTATATATAATATATAAGATGTAGGGGATCGATTCCTTAAACCCTCTACATATATTAATTTAAAATTTAATATAAAATAATTTTTTAATTTTTTATTATTTTTAAATAATATTTTAAATATATGATATATATTTTTTAAAAATATGTTATATATTTTTAATATATATTATATGTATTATAAGCAAGAGGATAGATTCTTTTATAAGGGAACTGACCCTTTTTTTTTTTAAGGGAACAAAGGCTACATCAAATGCCAGTAAAAATAATTAAAAACAAATGGGTAATTATAATTTTTTTATTAATAATTTTAATAATTTTTAATTTTTAATTGTAATTAATTTTTTCGCTTTCGTTGGGCTCGCCCATTTCATTTCGAAAGCATAACGGTTAACCGGATAATATTGTATGCAAAGAACTGTAGCAGGCAGTGTTGTCAGGCTGAGGCGTTCCTGCAAAATAGAGGGCCTGGGGGGGCTGGCCAGCTGGGACTGGGACTGGGACGAGGACTGGGAGTAGGACTAGAGCTGGGGCCTAGGGCGCTGCGATGGAATGGGCACAATCTCATCAGATGAGTTGATTGCAATGGCAGGCCAATCAACTTTTAACTTTTCAGTTTTCAGCAAGCGGGTCATGACTTGTCAAATTGGAACTTTCGTCTTTTCTTTTCCACCAAATCCGAATGCAAAGCAGGCTTTTTTATTACAACAAAATGGCTGAAAATAAAAAAGAATTACTACAAAAACAAAAAAGCTTAATCAGTTTCCACAGACGCAGGTCAAGGTTTTAAAATGAGAAAAGAAATACAATAATTATATTAATTTTTAATTTATGAAAGTAATTGATTTATTGTAAAATTTTTAAAAAATGTTTTGAGTCCTCTAAAAAATAAAAAAATAAAAAAAACTAAATACATAAAACTCCTATCGGATCGGACTCAAACAAGAATATTTTAAATAAAATTAAAAAAAATAAAAAAATTGAGACCGTAGCTCAATTGAATTAAAAACAGATCTAACAAAAATGTAGTGTCCAATAAAAACAGATGAGCTCCAACATACCATGTGGGGTTGGACTGAAAACGGAGACAAGTCCAGGTCAAGTTGGGTCGTAGAAATCTTCCTATATATATGACTTTCATTTTCTTCCCACCCAATATCTCCAGTTGGCGCCTAGTATGTAAACCAAAAAAAAAAATGTCTTTATTTTCACTTCTTTCTCTCTTCCTCTAAGCTTCAAGCTTTCAACTAGCTGCCGCAAATGTCCAAATACCGACCGTCCGCCCCCACACCGTTAATGACTATTCTTAATTATTTATGCATGCTACGAAAGAAGTTAAACAACTATATAAGTACATGATACTAGTGAATGATGAAAACAAAAATATATATGATAGTTTTGATGTCAATAATGGCATAACAGTGGGTTTCATAATATACCTTCCAATGCAGAAATTATATTTGCTTCTGCAGAATTTGGATTTCAGCTAATGTTCACTTTAAATGGAAGAAAAGTAAAAATTGTAAAACACAAGATTCTTATTTATTATTATTATTTTTTGCTGGGGTTCTACACTCCAAAAGGTGAAACACTCATCTAAGTTTTCAACGGGGATTTCTTATCCTCCATTTTCTTTCACTAGGGAATGGAAATCGGCTTCCTCATTTTATCTTCTCTTTTTTGTCAAATTCCAAGATCACAAGCTTAGCTTCGAAATTCAACATTTATAACCTCTTTCCATATCCCTAGGTTACAATTAACTAACTCCTTGGGAGCATTGGAATTTTGGGCCTCGATAGCACTAAAATTGCCATGAACTTTGAATATCAAGCTTAGATGGATTGACCAGAGGTACTTCATACAATCCTAGTAAAAGAAATGTTCAAAGGGCACATCTTGCAAGACTGATTTTTCCTCGTTACATTAAAGCAGAGAACTTGTCCATGTGGACAGCACAAAAAACCAATCCTGTGGTTACATTACATGGTAGGGCCCAGATCTCGAAATATAGATGCTTTCAGGCAAACATTCGTTTGTAAAACCTTATTATTAACCAAAATTGCTAAACAAACAATACGTTACCGATAAAATAGATCTCATCAAAGCAGTAGTAGTTCATCCTAAAAGTAATCAAGCATTATTCAAGGAAAGGGGAGGAGAGTAACCAATGCCTCCAATATAATCTGATCTGTAACAATTTGCCAAGGTGGTGGCAGTTCTTCAGGGGAGGGATTGTTTCAGCACCTAATACATTGAATAGTTCTCACTGACCTCAGGCCTGAAGCTTTTATAAATTGCCATGGCAATAGGAAGAATACCGGCGAGTGCAATGTGAAGCTGATCTGAGCTACTTGTACGAATAGAAATCTGTCCGCTCATCTTATTGTTCAGTGCTGCACGAACTGCTATTTTCGAACTCCGCCCAACAGAAAGATGAGACTGGAAATTGGCACCCAATGCCAAGTCCCCTCTCCATTTCACTAGAGACAAACCCAAGGAGGATTGATCCTGGCCGATTGGAAAATCTGCTTCTCTAAGGCGCACTTCTAGATTGGCTCCATATGCTGAATCACCTTGAGATCTAACAGTCCCAGTGCTACCAACCAACATCAGACGCTTTCCAACAACAATATGATCCTCAAGTTTGAGCCCAGTTGCAACAATCTCACCTAAAAATGTGACAGAAAAGCCCGCGGCCGTTTTGTTCCTTATGAGATTTTTGAATTTGGTCTCCCCTCTGAAAACATAAGCTAATTGCTTTCCAACATTTTGCATGTCAAAGCCAGCCATGCTTGATCCATTTTCACCGTGCTTGGCAGAAATTGAAGAATCCAAATGGATGTTAAACTCTTTCTTATCCTTGGTGATTTGCACGGCAACTGCAGCAGGAAACTGGCTGGCAATTGCTAGACTATGTTCAACATTAACACCATCATACCCACAATCATGGTCCCAACCATGAGTGTCCAAAACTGGCCGCGCCATGAACTGAGAAGTTGGTTCCAAGAACCGGTACCTATAAGCTGGATTATCAGCGTCAAAGGAAGGTGGCAGGACCATATCAGGTAATGGAACTGGCACAGCAGCTGGACCACCATTTTCCTGATCAACATCATCCCCTATGAAGCCATATTCATCAACAGCAGGCTTTCCTTTCTTCATCTTTCTCATTCTCCTCAACTCCTCCGTCCACTGCTTTTTCTGAAGGAGCTTCACACGATAATCATACTCCTCAAAATATGCCTTCCTCTGCTCCTTGCTAAGCTTAGCAAGCTGAGCTTTCCTTAGAGGTTTGAAAGGTGGGAGCTGCTCATACTCATCCTCATCTTCTTCTTGATCTGAATCAGATAAATCAGCCATATCAATATCTGAGTCACCATGCTCACCACCCTGATCAGCAGAGAGTTTAGGGTGGCTACGAGACTGCAACAGCCAAGATAACAAGTATGGAAGAGGAGGAGAACGGACACGAAAACCAAAGAGCTTCCGACTGTCAAATGGATCTTGAGGTTTAGAGAGAGAGCTTGCTTCAGATAAGACTTTGATAGAGTAGCATAACAGCAATAGCTGAGGTCTCCAGGTTTGACCATTAGGAAGCACCTTGTGGCCATCTCTATTCTTTCGGCAAGAAGGATGATTTTCAACAAGAGAAACAGGATTCATCAAATTTGGATTCATCAGGCGTAGATCACCAACAGCCTGACCAATAGACTGCTGAACAACATGGGAACGTTGGGCGACAAACACCTCATAACTCAAAGGTGAGCCAGATGGTCCATCTGGAGGAGCAGAAGCAGCATGAGTCAAAGTAACTATTGCATTTTTCCAAATAGAGGAGCCAAGAGAATTAGTGATTGATCTTAACAATGGTAGATCATTTAGATCTCGGGTCTGGGTATCCAACCGATCAACATAGAGTACAATATCAGGAGGGCACTTCTTAATGAATCTTTTTATAGAAGCTAGGACCTTGCGATTGGCACCTTGCTCCGTGGCTGAAGATTTCAAACCTGGGGTATCAATGAACCTGAGTTTAACACCACCTACTATTCCAGTAATCTCTTCCACAACAGCAGTGGAAGGTTCAAATGCATGAATTGAGGCCTTCTCCTCTCCAAATATTGAATTTATTGTGGCGCTCTTGCCCACCCCAATCTTCCCAAGCACAAGTATGTTTAAGGAGAAGCTTAAATCATCTTTACCGTCTCTTTCGAGTTCCAGAGCTTTCCTCTTTGCAGAATCAAGGCTAAACTGTTGACTGGTTTGCTTCCCTGCAACAAGCGCCAGTCTATATAGAACCTGTGCTGCTATAGAATCTTCTGGAGACTGTCCAAGCCTGTGAATAAGCCTCAAGAATTTGACTTTTATCAGCTGTAACTTTTCCAATTTCTTTTTATCTTCTTCACTCAAGTTGGTGTCGGAGTCTCTCCCACTTGTTACAGCAGAAGAATTGAATAGGCTAGGCCGGTTTGATCGAGGTGCAGGTTTTGCATTGTGGAGTGAGGTTCCTAAACCTGCAGGTCGCTCCACTGAAAAAAGCCTGGATCCATCTTGAGAGGTTATACTTATGTTACCACCATCAGAGCCAGCACCAGTTGCTGCTTTCAAGAGGGCTGCCAAAGCAGTAGAATCAAATAACTCTTTCCCCTCCCTTTCTTCATCAGTGTCCCCTTCATCATCTGAATCAATGACAATCTGACCATCAATTCTCTGAGACCGATCGTGAGAAGTATCACCACCTGAGTGAGAACCAATGGCAGATCCTCGTTCTAGCTCCTCCAAGAATTGCTTAGCAGCTTCGGCATTCTCAAAGATCATACCTTCAGTTTCTCCATCAGTATCTGAGCCTTCAATTTCAACACCTTCATTCTGATGGTGCTTCTCTTCTTCAAAAACCGCAGTTTGTTTCACAAACTTGGGTGAATGAGATTCTTCTACTGCCATAGTTACCAATCTTCTGCTTTGAGGATCACTATCCAAATTCTCTGTTTCATCAGCTGCCATCATTTCTGTAGGTTGAGCAGAATGACCCATTATCTGAATTCCATCTCTATTCCCTCCAGCTATTTTCTCAACAGACGCTTGTTCCAACATATCTATACCTGCCTCCTTTCTGAGGTCATTCAGCTTGGTTCTGAAATCATCTTTACCAAGCAGACCCCCGCTCGCGGAATCAGTTTTCCTCTCAGCACCACTTTCAGAAGTCTGTTCACAAGCCAAGACCTCAGAAGTTTCAATTTCATCGGTCGCAACAGGGTCAATATGTTTATCATCCACAGGATGGACATCCAGAACACGTTGCTCTTCGTCATGTCTAATCTGATCAAATCCATTATCCAAGCTCTGATTCTCAGTAACTGGAACCACCTCAGTCCCCTTAACCTCGGATTCTTTAATGCCTGAAGCATCTCCAATTAAAGATGCTGCATCAACCGTCAATTTCTCTTCACCAGAAAATTTCAAATCATCAGTTTCAACCACAGCTCCACCAACTAAAACCGAATTATTCTCAAACATTCTAATCCTACCTCCCTCTCTGCTTTCCATTGATAAAACAGATTGGTCACTATCACCACTTGAGCCCATTTCCACCTTATCCTCCTTTTTCCCATTACCATCACTTTCAATATCAAGCTTTTCCATCGAACCCTTACCTCTAAATTCCTCTAAACCATTATCACCAACCCCAAGCAAGTCGTCTTTCAAAATCCCAGTTGAACCATCAGAACCAACAAAAGGGGCATCGCTAACATCCCCCAGAGTCGGAATTCCTTCATCGGGGTCAGCCACAAACGGCCCCTCGGGCGCTGTTTCAAACTTCTCCTCACCACTCTCATAATCACTAGTTTTATCATTTTCATTATCGTTCAGAACATGTGCTGTTACCGAACTAGTTACAAACTTAGAATCATCATTCGAAGCTAAAAATAAAGAAGAAGAATAAGAAGAAGAACCTGGGGAAGCAGAGAGCGGCGGAGAGGCGACTTCCGGGGCAGAAAGCTCGGCGTCCATGGAAGGTCGGTCTGCAAGAGACGACACGGAGATAGAGTATTAGGGTTTTAGAAGAAGATAGGAATTTTGGGTGGTAAGGAAAAATTGGATTTTGGATTAATGGAATTTGAGATACCAAGCCTTAAGGAAGAGGAAAAGATAAGGTGGAAAGCACGATGCTTGCTAGTTCGTAAATTGCAATATTATCTTTTATAAGATATTTTAAACATAACAAAATTTATATAATAATTAAAATATTTAAAAGATATATATATATATATATATATTTAAATAAGGATTGTGAGACTTTTTCCGTCAAAAACAAACTTCTATTTTTTAAGAAAATCAATTAATTTTCCCTTTTTTCTTTATATATATATATATATATATCTTAATATAGGAAAAGATAACAAATATAAGAAATGTTAAAACCTATTTTTAATTGGTTGATCGTTATTGTTTTGATCGATTAAAATATAGACTTGAAATAAGAGAATTTATTAAAATTTAAAGTTGAGTTTAAATATCAAATAAATATTTTTTTTAACATCTTTAAATAAATAATTTGAAATAATTAAGTCACACTAAAGTCCAAATTGCTTTAGCAATGAGATTTAAATAAAATATCAATAATAGTGTATTAATTTTAATTTTAATAATTAAAAAAATATATTTTTTTGATAATCTTAAATATAAAAATAAATATTATCAATGAATAACGAATATAAGTATATGTCCTACTTATATTTAATTTTTAAATTTTTTATATATTTAAAAATTAATATATTTATATTTAAATATATATTAAATATAAATATTAATATTAATTTTTTTAAAAATTAAAAAATACGAATAATATAAATCTATAAACAATATATGATGTCCAATTTGCTTTTAGCTATTAGAAATGTGTAAGAGCTAGAGAGAATAAGCTTAGCCTACACAAACCAAACTTTGAATATTATTTTTGTAAATATGAATCGATTCAAATAAAAATAAAAATAAAATAAAATTTTCAACTTTAACCCAACCCATAGCCTATCTGGAAGGTGTGTACCGGCTCTGCCTCTGGAAGCTGCCATCAATCATCTGCATGTATACAAACTTACAAAGCAAGATATATCCAACTTACGGTGAGCCTGAGCCAGCCCAAACACCTTGGGTTTCTTAGTAGAATTATACTTCTTTCATTGGCATTTTCTGAATCCTTTTGAACCAAGAAAACAAAGCGAACGCCAACATCACGATCATATATACTAACAGAATTCGGAAGTGGAATTAGCCTTACCGACTTTGATCTATACACTGCAGCAGCCTAGCGTGTAGGCAACAGCAAAGGAATTCATGGTTTTGATTTTTGAAGCACCAAGATTCAAGAGCAACATATGCATTGCATTTGCATGTCCAAATTCTTGTATATAATTACTAAAAGAATACTTTATGAAGCGTTTTAAATTATTTATAAAGATTTGAAATTATATAATTTACATTTGTATCGGAGAATTAAGTTGAAAATTAAAATAAAAAAATAATTCTAGTTCTTTTAAACATGATTTAAATAGTAAATTTAAAATTATAATTTATTACGATTATACTTAGAATGATTAGAATATTTAATATAGTTCTGTTTATTGAAAATTTTTTACCTAAGAGATTAGAATATATATTTGAGTATTTGAATGCTGAATACGAAATTGAAAGAACCAATGTGTTAAGACTTATTTTTCTTATTTTGCGATTCTTCACCAAATATATCTAACTAATCATGAAACGTTGATTTGAACAGTGATTGAGACTTATTTCACTTTCAATAAAAAAATATTTTTTTTCAATGCGACCATTTACCTCATAGTAAAAGAAAAATAAATATTCTAAAAAAATAATTTTTTGAAAATGCCGACTTTTAATCGAAGTAATATTATTTATTAAATTAATTACTAAAATATTATTATTTTAAATTATTTACGAAAATACTTGTATTTTTACTCATGTGGCAGTTTTTACTGTCCATGTTAGAAGCCCGACTTATAGAAGAAGGCGCCGAGCATACTGGCGCCCCCCAATTGGAGGTACCCAGCAGCTTCCCCCCGACCCTCTCTTTTTTTTTTTAAAAAAAAAACTTATGCTTTTGTATTTTTATGCGATTTAACTTATTCTTTTATATTTTTTTATTCGATAACTTTATTTTATTATTAAAAATATAAAATTATCTAGTAAATACAAAAAAATTTTTACTATACATAAATCTAAAATTGTGTAAAATATTTTTACTACATATTTATATCTGTTTATTTTACTAAATAATAATTACCAAAAAACAATATAAATAAATAATACAAAATCATTAACATATCAAAATTTATTTAAATATAATATCTTAAAATTGCATGTAAAATTATATAAATATAATACAAATGAAAAAATTATCTCATCTTTCGTGATCTACGTTAAATTTTCTATCATGATAAATATTGTTTATTAGTTTTTAACGTGTAATTTATATTATAGGTCACTGAATTTAGTATTACTTTTATATAAGTCACAAATTTTTAATTTTATTAAATTATATCACTGAATATCTATCTTAATAAATTAGGTCATTAAGCTTATTTCATGAAGTAATTTTACCGAAAAAGTTAACTTAATATACATACATGACTTATTTTTTATATCTTATCAAGATAATATCTAGAATAGATTAGCTACGTTTGCATACTGAGTTAGATTTTTCATTAGGATTACTTAGCAAAATTAATGTAAATGACTTAATTTATTGATAATAAAAGTTTAGTAATATAATTTGATAATGTTAACATGGTGTTTAGTTTAAAGAATATTTCATTACTTGGAGTGTTATGACAATACCATGTTTGGTTCAAAAACTTTCTCCAAGCTTGATAATATATTATTGCCTACAATACTAAAATTGGATAATATATGAGGTAATGTCATAACTAGACCTGCTCATGGACCGAGCCAGGCTAGATTTAGACTGAGCTTGAGCATAGTATTAATATTAAATATGTTTGCCCAAGCTTGGCTCAGCCTGAAATATGAGTTTCAAATTTTACCCAAGCTCGCCTATATTTGTAAATAGATAATTCAAGCCCATTTGGCCCCGCCCATATTATATTTTTTTTATAATTTATTTTTTAAAATATATATTTTTTTAAATTTAATTTTTATTAATTTAATAAATTTTTTATTAAGTTTATAAATATAAATAATTTAACTTAGCTTTTAAAGTT
>JBBYHO010000006.1:709237-723337 GCA_038382025.1 Adansonia gregorii
ATATATATATAGTTTTTTTAATTACAATGGTATGAAATTACAATCATAATCAAGTACATCCATAAATAAACTAATCTCACATACGATGAAACCCGAACCTAAGATCTTAATGTCTTAGGCCCTCTTCTTTGCTATTAAGCCAAGGCCTCATTGGCAAACATGTATATAATTAATAAATAGTATTAATACATATACAATTTAAGAAGGTGGATCCACTTACATATGAAAATCTAAATTAATTTTATATAATTTTATAATTTTTTATATGATTAATATTTTAACATATTGACTATTGTATTTCATATTTTATTCATTTAAATTATACACTTTAAGTTTTGAATAAATTAAAAATGTTTAAGTATTTATTCGATTTAAAAAAATTTTTTAACTATTGAATATGAATTGAATAAAACAATATTCTTAATCGATATGATAAAAATATTGAATTGATTTGAAAATTTATATATATGGTAAATATAATTATATTACTAACTTCAATAGTTGATTTGTCGAAACACTTTTAACTAATTGTAATTTTGAATGAAGCTTTGTTTAATGTATAATATGTTTTCTTTTCCATTATTAACATTTATACGTTTCCTAATACTTTTAATTTTTTTTATCCTATTTATTTAATTTATTTTTTTAATAATCTACCTATCAGCAACTACAAAAAGTGTTCAACAATGAACTACAAAATCTATTTAAAAAAAAAAACTAAATATCTTGATAATGGGATATTTGAAGCTGGCAGGAGAGGCCAACAGCTCTTCCTCTCCAGTCCTGATATCTTTCTTCTTTTTTTCTTATAGAAATTTCAATTTTTTTAATATTTCTTAATTTTTTGTTTTATGTTTAAATATTTTGTTTAATATTTTTATCATTACATTTTTTTACAAATTTTAATTTTATTTGTGCAATTTTAAATGAAATTATTTAAAACATATCAATTCAAGAAAACAATATTTATAATCATTTTATTTCAATAAATATTTTTTAAATTTTATTTATAAAACTGATGATATAAAGAAAATAATTAAAAAAATAACAATATTAGAGATAAAAATAGAAATATATTCATAAAAATATATAATATAAAGCCTTTTTTATTAAAATAATATTAGATTTTTTTTTATTTATGGTTTTACACCGTTTTCAGATTATTTATCGAAATAGGCTAATTTTTTATATCTATTAAGAAATTGACATTTGAGCAAACAATTTCTCAATTATAAAACAGAAATCGTTCAATTAAATGTCGATTTCTTATGAGAAATCAACGAACGAAATATTGATTTTTGAAATCAGAAATGAGTTATCGACGAATGAAGTGTTGATTTCTCAATGCAATTGCACAATTTGTTGTATTTAGTTAAGGAATCGCTCAATCAAATGATGATTTATCAACAACACGTAGCTAGAAAATCATCATTTGATTAAGCGATGTTTACCCGTGACCTTATCAAGTATAGATGGAGCTCTTTATAAAAGAAGCTCCCTCAATTCTATTTTCTTCGTAAAAGAATAGTTTTATGAAGAGAATAGAATTAAGTTATGTTATTGAAGGTTAAGTAATCGAGTTAATAGCTTTTTGAAGGGTATAATTTAATTTTATTCATAAATTATTTAATTTTTTTGAAAGTATGCTTTTATTTTCATCTGTAAAAGTTCATTCGTCTTTTTGATTGTATTAGTATTTGTAGAAGTTCATTTTGAAGGCATGATTTTTGTGTTTGATTTTTGAGATAATTTATCTTAAAATCATATAATTTAGTTTGATTGTATAAGTATTTTTGGTTGAAATATTAGGATGTTGTGAATTTTTATTATTAAATATAAATTATTTAGTAATGATTGAAATGATTTTTGTTGTAATTAAGTTAATTTTTTGTTCACTTATGATTGTAAGAAAAGAAGTTGAATTTAACTTTGAAGGGATTAAATCATTTAAATATTTCAAAAGTATGGCATTTTTTTTAAGAAATTTAGTTTACTTTTTGTTAGGTTAGGTAATGATAAATTTAAATGAAAATTTTTATTCTAGGAAAGTTTTTGATCAATTCAATAGCGTCATCATCATCATCATTATTGATATTACAACAGCATCATATATCATCAAGGTATTATCTAAGGTATTAAAATTTTGTTAATGATATATTTAAAACAATTTAAATTATAAATTTTACAAGTAATAAATTAATGACTTTTTGAACAGGATACTCGTTTGAAAAAATGATCGCGAAAAGTATATTTTGAAGCACCGAATCCATTAATCGAAGACTATTTAAGAAGAGCCAGGCTTTACCATGCAACCTTAGTAAACCAATGTCAATATAAGGCAAGATTAATACTTGTGTTGGTTGAACGATGAAGGCTTAAGATGTATACATTCATATATTATGCGGTAAATATAAAATCACCCTAGAAGATATTGCACTTCAATTAGGTCTACCGATGATGGCAAGGAAGTAACATAGTGGAGCCTGTTACATTAGTAGGCTTTATTTGAAGAATTGTTAGGTGTGATCCTTCCAAAAAACTTTATTCAAGGCTTAACTATCAAAACAACCTGGTTGACAGAAATGTTTTCTTATATTCCTGAATGACAACTATAATGTGTTACTCGAACATACATTTTACGCGTCATTAGTGGAATGTTAATGCCTGATAAATTTGAAAATCGAGTACATTTGATGTATATTTCACTTTTGACAAATTTAAATGAAATAGTAAAGTATAGTTAGGGTTTCGCATGTTTGTGGTTCTTGTATAAAGAACTTGCCCTGCAACAATTGGAGCGACACATAACATAGGTGGTTGTTGTAGCCATGGGCATGGTACTGGTTTCCATTTCTTGCATTGATGGTTAGAGAAAATCATATATATCCCCTTGCGTTAAGGTAATAAATATAAGTATTTAATTTATTCTTGAACAACTTGTATTTGCATGTAAGTTATTCATATTTAGTTATACAACTATGGACGTAGAAAGCATTAGCGCAGACCGGATCGCATGGGACATAATAGGGTAAATTTTGTAATAGTTAACCTTAAAATATGTGCATTTTTAAGGTAATGTATTGCATATGATTAGTAATACCTTTTGTTTATTTTCTCATAGTTTCAATGGAGGCCATATATTGCAAATAAAATTATGGAATGCCTCCCATAAAAAGCCTTTGGAAATAACCGCATCTGGAGAGCAAACACAGCATTAATATGTTTTCAGGTTATGGGATAGTACCAGGAAAATAAGGTCATATGCCAGTTTGGGATGCAACAAGCAATGCCTAACCACCTGTGAACCTTGATGAAATTCACAGAATTGACATGCGCAATAATCAAGCAGAAAGCTATGCTGAAAGGCATTCAAATTGGATCCGATTTTGGAGAAAACGTTCTAGATGAATTGTTGAGGATCCTGAAATTGTGAACAATAATTTCACTCATCAGAAGCATCAGATAGCTTTATACTCAAGGCTGGCAATTTATTTTCCCATCGCCGAGACTTCAAGATGTGAGGAGTTGGTCACATATCAACAAACTTCAAATCTAGACCCTTCCATGAAACTTCATAGGTGTAGTCGACGGCATAGAATTAGGCAGAGGATGAATCAACATATTACAACACATGTTGACGATGCTAACGCACCTAAGATGTCATTCAATCATCCTGAACCAGAGCGTGATCTTTGAGTATCATCCAGTTGCAGATATTCATTCAGTCATGGTGGGGATGATAATGATAGTTGCTATTAGCCGAAGCTAGGTACCAGTAGGTTAGATGCTAACCTTTTGACTCATATGTCAACTGCAGCATATTTGTCTTGCATATATCAGTTTGGAACTCCCTCGGATAGTAGTACCTTCCCTATTTTTTATCGACAAGGTGTTGCTTCCTCTAGTATATCATTATATTTCCCAACTACCTACGTATTGGGAAATCACCATTTGACGATTTGTCAATAGATTTTAAAAATTAACTTATTTCGATAAATAATCTGAAAACGATCTACAATTGTAAATACAAAAAATTTTAATATTATTTTAATAAAAAAGCTTAATATAAATATGGTTAGTTTTTTAAAAATATAAAAATATTGTTAATAATATGAAATAATTATAGCAAGATAAAAAAATTTCAAAATATATGTTCAACATTAATATAATAATTTGGATTTAGGAAATGATTTCTTTTAATCTGCTCCTCATCCCTAAATTATAAAAAAAATAATTTCTCTAAAAAAATTAATATTGATAAATATGGGTATTTTAATTTAAAAATTTTAATGACAGATATATCTCGAAATAATAAAATTTTAAAAAAGATCAAATGATTGTAATTTTAACTAAAATATTTTGAACAGATCAGAGAGGATAAGCCTGCCTACCTGCAAGGAGCGGAATCAATGGCAACAACAAGTCGAGTGCAACTCCTGCACCACCCGTCAGCTATCTTCTCCAGACTACCCCATTCCCACTCCTCCTTCACCATCAATCTGCGCCGCCGCATTTTCTCCTGCGCTCCTCCTCTCCGCTGCTCATCTTCCTCCTCTTCCGCCTCCTCCTTCACGAATCCGTCCATAGTCGGTGATCTTTTGAATTATCTCAACGAATCCTGGACTCAGTTTCACGCTACAGGTTTGCTTCATATTATAACCCTCCCTCCCTTTCTTTCAGCTTTTGTTTCAATGTTTGAACGTTTTAGTGATTCTTTGCAACTTCAACCCGTAATTTGCTTCGTTAAGGTGAAGTGGCTTTTGTTTATAGCATTTCAAATCCAACCACATATTGCCTTCACCGAAGATAGTTTTGATTTTTGATTTTGCTAATTTATTAATAAAATCCCTAACTATTACTTCTTCTTCTTCCTTTTTTTTTTTTTTTTTTAATGTAGAAGTACAAATTACTATCATATCTTAATCTAATGAGCATAAACATATTTTGACATAATAATTATTACATCCAGTAGATGAAACGAATAAACAATTTAATCAAGGATTCAAGATATAGCCGGGGAAATTTTATGTAAAGTTGAATAAATTCGTATATGTTGGGACTTAAAACTTGATATATAGGTTCTAAGGCCTTCTCTTTGCCTTTGAGACAAGGCCTTGTTGACACAAAATCAGTAATTATTTACCTTAGACCAACCATTGTTAATTTTCTTGTACACAGCTGAAGCTAAACGTCAGCTAATTGCTGCTGGTTTTCAATTACTAAATGAGAATGATGAGTGGGACCTTAAGCCTGGTGGACGCTACTTCTTCACCAGGAACATGTCTTGTTTGGTGGCTTTTGCCATAGGAGAAAAGTGAGTGGAACAAGTCTTGAAAATTTTTAATTTAAAACTTTTGCAGTTAAAGAAATTTCAAGGCAAGTTTTTGTTAGTTTTGCAGGTACATTCTTGGTAATGGCTTTCATGCTATTGCTGCACATACAGACAGCCCTTGTCTCAAACTTAAACCAAAGTCAGCTTCATCTAAGTCCAATTATCTCATGCTCAATGTGCAAACTTATGGAGGTGGTTTATGGCACACTTGGTTCGACAGAGACCTAAGTGTTGCTGGAAGAGTCATTGTCAGAGCTAGTGATGGTTCATTTCTCCACAAGCTTGTCAAAGTTAAGAGACCTCTTCTACGAGTACCGACATTGGCAATTCATCTTAACCGGTTATCTACTTCTTCCTCAAATAACCATTTTAATTTTATGTTAGAATATTGCAAATACTATTGCCTTTTTTAATTAATAAAGCCTTATTGGGATTGGCTAGTTATGATCTTGGTATTTTACTGATGAAGTTGACCCTACAACATTACTTTTCACCACCTATCAAGGCAGATAAATTGGATAAGGAGGAGATGAATTTTTTCAGATGGCATAATTTTATGCTAAATTTCCCTGTCTTGCTGATCTATAGTTCATATCCTTCTTTTTATATATATATATATATATATATGTATATATTCACTGATCTCTATCGATTAGTTTCTACTATTTGTAACAGTAAAAGAATTTTAATTGGCAGATACCATAGGAATCTAATAAATACCCTCAATTTTTGAGTAGTGTAAGATTTTGGTGACATTAATTGGTAATTGTTCTTACAATTTCCTCTAGAAATGAATTTCTATTTGCTGAGCCATAGAAACATATAACACACCCTAAATTAGGACAAAAATTTGGGAAGACAAATTGGTAATTTCATCATCATATACTTTGTGCTAGAAAATAACCAAATGGAAATAACTACTATCGACTATGCCCTGACTATAGCAGAACATCTAAAAGAATTGGAATAACAAATTGATTAATATCTTTCATGTTAAGGAATTCCACAATCCAAGTAGAAAAATAATTGTATAATAGATAAAGATTTGTTTGTTTTCTTCATTGTCGTTCGTGTGAAAAAAATCCTATGAAAATCTTAATGGCTTAGGCTTTCATGGTTAATTATTTTATGGTAGTAAATTCTGGGTTTATTGAAGCCTTTTAAATTATCATGATGCAGTGAATACCGTTGCTGTGCTCATTCATGGTCTTATATTGTTTTGCATCTGTATGTGCACGTGCGTTTATGCATGTACTTGGCTTTGAATAGATGGTACTAATCATCTTTTCCTTATTTAACGAAAACATATTGATGTATATTCCTAATTACCCATAATTTTGCCTGACCACTTAAAATTTCAATTTACCATTTTCTTTTCCTTTCTTTTTTGAAAGTAATCACTTGTGACCAAACTGCCTGGAAGATAATTAATATGCTAACTTCTTTTGTTACTTTTACATTTCATATGTTTAACTGGTAAAATTTCAAGATTTACAGTTGCAAAACACATTGATGATTTGTACGTATAGCAGTTAGTGGATATTCATAAGATCACTTCTTTCCAATATTATATCTCTTTTTCCATCTTAAAAAGAAAAGGGACAATAAAAAAGTGTGGTTAGGTTCCTACCGCAAGATCTTTCAAATTTCTTTTTAATCGAAACTCTGCTCTTTCATTCTTGTTAGATATTGGTTTTTGTTGGATATATTGTCAATGCATCCTTCTCATTGGCATACTTTGTTTTTTCTTTAATTATTTAGCACAGTTAACACGGATGGATTCAAACCAAATCTAGAGACTCATCTAGTTCCACTACTTGCAACAAAACCAGAAGAAGTGCCTGCAGAATCAAAAGAGAAAAGTACTTTGTCTTCAAAGGCTGCTCATCATCCACTACTTATGCAGGTATATGCTTTGTATTATGATTGTTTGGATCAGTTCAAGCAATTTAAAATTGGTTTAATGATATTGCACTTGCTATGATGAGGGTTAAGCTTTCCCCTCTCTGAATTACTTTGGAAGAAGCTTTAACAGGAAGAACAAAGGCTATTACATGGTGATAATGTTAGCTCATATGTGGATAAGCGTTCTAGGCAGGAGGTGCTCAATTAGTTTGAATCAATTCCAAGATTAAAGTTAAAATAAATATACATGGGAAAACTAAAATATCAGAAATATATATATTTATGAAAATTTAAGCGCTAATAGATTTGAAATTAGATAAGTAAAAAGGATAAAGAAACCAAACACCATGATTTATAGAAGTCCCTCCCTTAGCTCCCTTGATAAGGGATCTAGTTTCTTCAAGCTGTAAAAATACCTTTTGAAGGCTAAGATATAACCCTTCCGCCATTACCTTTCATTTCTAAGGTATAACATTGGATTCCTACCTTCAAAGCTAGGGTAGGAATTCCTAAACACCAAAGTTATCTACTTAAAATAAACAAAAATGTCAAGGAAATTTTGGAAACTCACTTGAAGTTTTTTCGTTTGACATTAATAGTCTGTTTAGGAAAACAATTTCAATCCTCAAGAATTTTTCTTTTTAGAATAAAAGGAAACAAGAATTTATTTTTATGGTATAGCATAGACAACAGGCTTACAAGACTGTTGGGGCAAAAAGAAATGAATCTGTTGTGTATATGAAATGGGATTAAAATTCATTGTGTAATTGCAATAGAAAAGTGTCTGGCTAAAGTGCAAGGGCATATATTCAACTAGGAGCAACGTCATGTGAAGTATATTGGAAAAGCCTTGTATAATTCGTCTTGGTATCCAAATTTGGATAATTGCTGTTGTTCCAGTATTATGGATGAAGCATTTTAAAGTTGTCTATTTTGCCTAATTTTTTATTTTTAAAAGGAAATAAAAAAAAATACTTCACGACTAGACCTCACTAATGGTTAGTCTGTTCTGTTGTAGTTGCTGCCTTGCAACATCTATTGCTGGTTTGCTACCCATTTTTAGATTTGTTGTGCGAATTTCTATTCCTAACCTTCTCTGATTTTGTAATTATTAATTCTCTTATTTTGCGTAAGATTTAATCATGAATTCCCTTATTTGCATAAGATGAGTGTCCACCAACCTGATCTGGGTAAGTCATTGTGTTGATAGAACATTTGTGTTAAATATTTTTCTTACATTTGCTTGCAGATTTTAGCAGATGAGCTGTATTGTGACGTTGATGACATTGTCAATATTGAGTTGAACATTTGTGACACCCAACCTAGCTGCCTTGGAGGCGCAAACAATGAATTTATATTCTCTGGAAGGTTAGATAATCTAGCTTCAAGTTATTGTGCATTGAGAGCTCTGGTTGATTCATGTGGATCTCCTGGTGATTTAGCAATTGAACATGCTATTCGGATGGTTGCTTTATTTGATAATGAGGAGGTAAACTTTTGCCAGAGCTATAACTATTTCTGTATGCTTATCAAAGGAGCTTGAGCCTATTTGAATTACTAGATTGCTTTGAAGTGGTAATTTTGAGCATGATGCAATAACATAGCTCGAAAACTCCAGGATTATTGACAGGAGCCTAATTTCATGGTATGAACCCATCTAACCTGAAAATGAAATAATTGTTGAATCAAACTAAAAATGTAGAGGCATAAACACAAATGTTACTCAATTATTGTCACAAACATGGCTTGCAACCTGGATTTATTTTCTCTGTTTGCATGTGCTTTCTTCATGCAAATTGTGTTAATTAGCATGTGTACAGCTATAAAATGCTACATAGAGAAATCTGTAATGAGTTAAATCTTATGCTGAGATAATTTCTTTGGAAGCCTGAATTCAATGCAACAAGAACCTCTTTAATAGAACCTGATAAAAGATGACACATTCTCTAAGTGAACACATAATTTAGAACTTAAGTCATCTAGACAAAACCAAATTTTAACAATTATTGACTCAAGCATGATTTGTGAACTGGTTAGTTTCTGCTGAGGATTTATGCCGCGCATGCAAGAGGATCATGCAAAATTTGTCTGTTAGCTATTAGCTTGTGCATGCAATCTAGATTTGCACTCAGCACAAAAATGTGCCATATACAAGATTTGTACGAAAGAAATCATTACCTCAGAAAATATCTATTCGAATACTTTAGAAGCTAGTTTTATGTGGTGGAAATGTGTAAAAGTTTTAATTACTTTCAGACCTTTAAGATTATAGCAGTTGAGTGTTCTTTTAAAGCTAATTGCTATAATAAGACATTTTTTTTTCTGAATGAGGCAACTTTTATGTGGTATTATTCTTGTAAATATCGAGTCTTTTTTATAAAATCATCCTCCCGAAATTACTCAGTCACAGAATTCTTGCTTTTGTTTGACAGGTAGGTTCAGATTCATATCAAGGAGCAGGGGCACCAACCATGTTTCAGGCAATGAGACGTATTGTTTGTTCCTTAGCCTGTAGTTATGCTGGTGAGAGTGCCTTTGACCGTGCAATTCGCCAATCTTTTCTTGGTAAGTATCAACTAGAAACCTTTGATTGCATTCTTTTTAATACTTCCGTTCTTAATTTTCTTAATACTTTTATTAATTATTGAGAACATTTTTTTCATTATCTTAAAGAAAAAAAATACTTTTTCCACAAGTATGCTTTTTTTTTTTTTTTATAATTTAAAGGATGGTTAAAAAATCTTAACATTTGCATGCCAAATATGCAAAAGAGGAGTCTATGCCTCCATTCACTCATCCCACCGAGAGAAATACTAGTCATCTATGACACTATGGTTCTTCATTTCGACTTAAGAATCATGTTTAACACTTAAAATTTGGAATGGAGATGGGAAGTGTGGCTCCTCTAATAGGAAGCAAAGTGCTGAGCGTGGAACTTCCGATCCCTTAGGGTTGCCTTCAACGAAAAACAGGATGGTTAGGAGACAGATTTCAGCAACTGAGTCTGATAGAATAACAGAGAATTAAGTCATTCACACCTGAGTCTTGGCAAAATAACAGCACATGAATTCGAGTTCTGGGCTTCTAGCCATTTGAGAAGTCCCAAAAGCAGGAAGCAAAAGGAAAATTAGGCATATCAACTGAGCCTGAGTGAATCTTGAGCTTATCAAGAGGATCAGTTCCTCTAAGATGACAGTTATTGTTTGATCTAAATATACTTGGTTACATCTAATAGATTAACACTGTTTTGGAAACTGGACCATGCTAGCTGATCATATTGGTTGAATTGGGAAATCCTGACTCTTTGATGTGGATACTGGTTGCCTGTCTGGTTGGAAATGCACTTACAAACATACTTGTTAAGAATCAGTTAAGCTTGTGTTGACCCACTTTAGACGGAATTGAACCAATAATTCAATTTGACATTCGTCTTCCAACATTTTTTTGCAAGAGGAGATTAAAACTTTTTCCCTTTAGTTAGTAATTAATGGTCAAATCATATAGTTAAAATCATATATTCTTTTTCAACTTTTACCTATATTTAATATAATTTTATTAACAAATAATATTAAAAATATAATAGTTCAGCATCCAGTTGAAACCCCATTAAACTGATTGATTAAAACTGCTCAGTCAACTGGGTTGTTTGCTGGATTGCCTTGCGGTTTCGATTCTAATGCACCTCCTGGTGTTTAGCTGCTACTAGATCAGACCTTGCTCTGTGCATAACCCCACGTGGTATCTTGAGTGATGAGAATACGAAAAGCCATGCATGTCTATAGTAAGACAGTTTACAGATTTTGACACGCAATTTCTTTGATATGTCCTAAGACCTTCCTTATTTGTTTGCTTGTAGCTTTTTGATATGTCCTAAAACCTTCCTTATTTGTGTGCTTGTAGCTTCAGTTATTGCTGTTTTTTTAGACTAACTCCAAGCAGAGACACTGAAGCCTGTGCATTTCTTGATACAGTTGAGAATAAAATATTTGAAAGACTTGCCATAACTTAGGCACACAAGTGAAGTTCCCCAGTTAGGGTTTTACTTGGCTTTATGAGATCATTTAACACGAGTAAATATGGAAAGTATGTAATCTTAATAAATGCACGTGGATTGATGCATGACTGCTGCTTAATGGAACACACGAGTTGTCAAATTTTTGGTTGTATGATTGAGTTTGCATTCAGTTGGTATCTTTTACATGTGTTGCATTCACAATCTGTTGTCTCAATGTACTCTTTAATCCTTTTTATGTTATCCTGTCTCTCCATAGTATCTGCTGATATGGCTCATGGAGTTCATCCAAATTTCATGGATAAGCATGAAGAACACCATCGACCCGAAATGCATAAAGGTCTAGTGATCAAGCACAATGCAAACCAGCGGTATGCTACCAGTGGAGTAACAGCTTTTCTCTTCAAAGAAGTAGCAAAAATTCATAACCTTCCTACTCAGGTAACTCCTTTGCCATATTATAGTCAAAGGAATTACATAGATACATACATACATTCCTTTTGAGACAGTTGCGACTTCATATTATGCTTTCCTTGTAGGAGTTTGTGGTAAGAAATGATATGGGATGTGGATCCACCATTGGTCCCATACTTGCTTCAGGAGTTGGTGTCCGTACTGTTGATTGTGGCATTGCTCAGCTTTCTATGCACAGGTATATTGTACTAATGTTACCAAATTTATGCCAGTGGAGCTACACAATTAAGTCTTCTCTCATGGACAATAACTTGCAACATATAGGATTTATGTATTGTGTTAATTTGCTCTATATTTATAACATGTGTAATTCCAGGAATATACCTACTGGTTTTGACGTGTGAAACACGTCTTAACTAAATTTAGCTGAATGTATCATCTTTAGCACGTAGAACAGTTCAGGATCTGCGAATCAATGGCTTGCTGTGTTCTTTCGATGTTGCTCTTTTCTTTTCTTCCCCCCCTCCCTCTTGTTTTCCTGCGGATCTTTCTTATTTCTCTTCTCTTGATTTCTACTTTTTGCAGTGTGAGAGAAATATGTGGGAAGGAAGATGTAGACATTGCTTACAAACATTTCAAGGCATTTTACCGGACTTTCTCCAGCATTGATAGGAAGTTGATTGTGGACTAACTTGGTAAAGTATTATACTGTTACTTGTTTTTGGAGAGAATAGGAAAGTTAAAATTATTTTTATAATATTCAATAAAAGTCCAACAAGTGGCATGTTGGCTTAGAGTTTTTTTTTTTGAGGCATGTGGGATATTCTTATTGGTTGTTTTTAGACGCATCATCCGTTTGACCAATGGTAAGTCTCAGGACGATCGAAAATTTGACTCTAATTCAGGTGCGTGGTCAAATCATCTTATGTATGCTATGCTACCAAATCTTTCTCCTGAAACACGAAATTCTAAGTGGAGATTTCTGAAGTGCTGCAAAAGTCACCTGCGCAGAAGCAGATGCATAAGCATGATTCCTAGGTAGATATGAAATAAGCAAATACGATGGTTCTATAGATTGAGAAGGACTTTAGAAAACGAAATAATAAAAAGCTTATCTAGGTAAGTTTACCTGATGACGGGTTCATAATTTATATATGTATTGGTGGCTATAGAAAGCTAATAAACAAGATGATATTGATATTGTTGGCTATTTCAGCTTGCAACTCTGCTGGCTATGTGTTTTTAATTTTTTTTATGCATTTAGAGAGTTATATTTTTATATTTATGTTCATATAAATATCGGCATGGGTCATAGATATTTTGACAAACTTTAAGAAAAATGAAGAACAACATAGACTTGCAATGATGGTGATATCAAGATCAACTACGTTAATTAGTGTCACAATCAACCTAACAATAGGAGAAATTCAATCCCTTCGGGAGCTCTCCAAACAACCGGCACAAAAACTTTGGGAAGCAGGAAATATTACTAGAGATTTTCAACTGGCCATTTACTTATCAAAAGGACCTCCTTTTAATAGTAACTAGGGTGTTTCCCTGCTAAAAACTTGGGATTTTGTTTATAATTTAAATTGTACTAAATATTTATTTAAAATTTTAATACATATTCATATATTAAAATAATTATATTTCTAATATAAACAAATAAATATTTCAAATTACGTCTTCCTAATAAATAAAAAATTTGCTACTAAATCAATTTTAAATATAAAATACCTTTTGTCAAAACCAACTAACAAATTCATAAAACAACAGAACTTGATTCTTTTACCCATCAGATTTCAGTTTTTCCAGTTATATAACTTTAAACTAACCAAATTAGTCGTGTTAGTATCTTTCTTATTCACACGTTTTGCAAGAAAATGTTATTCTCTTTCCTTTTTAATAATTACAATAAATGATAAATATTTTTTGTTTATTAATTAGTTTTGTAATTAAAAAAATTACGATACTATTCAAATTAGCATTCGATTTTAAAAAAATCCGTTAAAATTTTAATTCATTAAATATATAAATTTATTATTTTTTTTTCAAAAATGTAAATGGATATAAGATAGTATCGGATATCAAAAGTCTTCATCCGTATAAATAAAATAAAGTTGGCTGGAATAAAAGGTTTAGATATCAAACACTATTTGATTCGAAATCAAAGTAGATTTGGATAATGGATATTCAAAGGATCATATCTAAATCTGCTTCAAATTTATTACGAATAGTTAAAACAATATTCAAATATACATATTCGAATTTACAAAAAAAAAAAATAGTGTCCAATATTAAATTTTGGTTATCATTGTCATTCCCAGGAACAAAAATTAAAAAAAAATTTTGCCTCCTTAATAATTATTTTTTATAGTCACTAAATGATAATTATTTTTAAACAAACCATTTTGTAATTTTATCAAAATTGAAAAAA
>JBBYHO010000006.1:733942-753551 GCA_038382025.1 Adansonia gregorii
GCTTTATTTATTAATATTTTACACCATTAGTAAATCTGCTATGAACTAGCGGCTACTATGTGTCTTTAAGACTTTCAGCTTAATTAATTAATTAATTTTTTTGCATCATTAGTAAATCCACTATGAACTAGTGGCTAGTATGTGTCTTCAAGAATTCCTCCATTCTTGCAAAATTCTTGCATGAATCGAGGACGAAAATTGTTACTAATCTAGGAATAGGAATATAGGATGGTTTATTCTACATAGAGATACACTTAATGGGAAAGAAAATTTTCCTGGAAATGTGGCCAAAATTTGTCCAAGAAAACACCCTTTGCTCGATGCATTAAGATAATTAGAATGCTAAAAATATTATTGGTCCCAAATAATAACTTCGCCTATACTCAATCTCCTAGTTAATGAGGCCAGAAACTTGAAAAAATAAAAATGAAAGGCTGCTAAAGCCTAATTGTCAAAGTTTTTCTCTCCGAAAAAAGGAAAGTCCAAAAGAAATTGAACTAATATTTTGTTAGGTGATTGACTTGATTGAGTGTCCTACAAATAAAAGTATGATTCATCATCGGATGTGAAAAAACCCCATGTTTCGAACATGTCGATATCAAGACAGCTAAGTCACAGCCAGCACCATCTACGTGAAAAGGGTTATGATTGTGGTCAGTGCTGGATGCTGATAACGACGGTGGTGCTCAAGCTTTTGGCCATCTCGCCATCTCGTCACTGTATTCTACAGTGTTACGACTCTTCTGGATTTTTATTATAATATTATATCATATTTTTATTAATTTTATTTCATAATTATATTAAAATATTAATACTTATATTATATATTATATTTTAATTATTTTTATATAATATTTATGTCATATAATTCAATTTTATTCAAAATTATCATTTTTACCTAATTCACGTCATGATATCAACTTATCAAAAGTCCCCGGTTGCTTCCAAACGCTTTTCGCTTTCCTTTTCATTTCCTAATTTCGACCCGCCTAGACACGTGGGCCATCCTTGTTGTTACCTCGTGAAATTTAAGCCGTCCATTAAATGATGCCGTCTCCTATATATACCCTGCAAACCATCCCTGCAAAATATGCACTGCTTGAAACAGTTGTCCACCAGTCCTTGGCTTTTTCTTATCTTCTTGTCTGGTCATCTCCCAATAAGCTTTTGAGCTTCATTTTTTGGGATAGTTAATACTAGATTAGCACTAGTTTTTTGTAAGAGTGCACCCACATGGCTTTTCTAAATAATTTTTGCAAAGAGGTCGGTGATTTCTCATTTTATTTCTTTCCTTTTTTTTTTCCTTCCTCTTATATTTCATGATCAATGATATATATGAAGCAGATGACCCTTTTGCAGTAAGCCTTTTCGTGAGGGAGTTTTTGCTATTACTAGGAATTAGATTGTATAAATAATGATTGCAATTAGGTATTGTAACCATTATTTAAAAATTTTAAGTTTTTTAGCTATCATTATTTATCATAATTAAATATCATAATAATCAATTAAAATATACTTATAACTATTATTTTTAATTTTGATAATTATTATTTTTTAAAAAATCACCATATTTAAATTCTAGTTTTGATAACTATTATTTCGTTCAAGTAATTTTCTTTTATCTTGTTTGGGAGATTTTTGTTAATCTACATTCACTTTATCTTAGAAAATATCGAATAAATAATCTCAGAGCATGTTTATTTGACTGTTCACTTTATCCAAAGAGTTTTAGGAGCTATGTTTTTCTTTTTTTCTTTTTTAAGAGAATGATTATAAATCTTAATTATTGGATTAAAAAAATTCTCTTTACTTCTTTTAATGAGAAAATGGTTACAAATCTTAATTATTAGATTAAAAAAAAACTATATCTTTACTTTTCCTTTTTTCTTCCCTAACATTAATTTCAATATTTTAAATATCTTTTTATATTTAAAATTATATTTCTTATTTAATATCAATATTTTAAATATTTCCAGCGTTAGGATTGGAGACAACAAAAGAAAGAAAAACAAAGGGATAAAAATGTGTTTTCTTTTGTGTATACTATTACTCCACTGTGTTATCAGGATGATACTTTTTTCAACTAGGTGCATACATCACTTTAATATGCTGAGTAATTTATAACATTGTCACTTAGTTTCATGAGGGATGTTAATGCCCATATATATCGCCCGTTGATTAGAAAAAAGCTTAAAATCATCATTATTTTTTTACTTTTTAAGAATTATTTTATTTTATTAATATACTTTTAGAATAGGGGTTTACAAACCCCGTTGGCCCTGTTTATAGAATTTCATCGATAATATATAAGATAATTTTTTATTTTTTATGTTTTATCTTTTTATTTTTCTTTTTTACCAACACCCATCTCTTTAATTTGAAGTTTATATGGTGTTACGTAATTATTATCATTAAAATTTCAAATAGATAATTTAAGGTGAAACTATGATCAGGTGAGTATTGAGAAGAGGATCGCAAAGGAGGAAGAGGTGTACACCTTAGATGGAGCTGTAGATCGACATGGCAATCCTGCTATTCGAGGCAGAACTGGAACTTGGGTTGCTGGAATTCTATTGCTAGGTACTTGTTCTACAATCAAAGCAGTTATACATAGCTATACATATTTTGCACTGGAATGGAAATTTAATTAGTCGCAGAGATAATAATGATAATAGTAACTTGAAAAAGATTGTGCAAATTTTCATGCATTATATGCAAAATATTTCATTTTAGATAGTAAACAAATTAGATTTGAACACGTAATTTGCAATTGTTATTTGTCTTTTGTTCCTACTTCTCCTTACCATAATTAACAAATGTTGACTGCTTACCTTCCATTCCCACTCCTTCCCTTTCATTTTAGACTTTTTTTTTCCCGCATGGGTTGCCTTACCTTTACATGTTTATTATCCATGATTCCTTTTTCTTCTAATCACAGTAGAGGAAATCCTTCATTTAAAAAATGTATAATTCGTTCAACTGAAATTGTATATTTCATCAGTTAATCAAGGGCTGGCAACGTTGGCGTTCTTCGGGGTTGGGGTCAACTTGGTTTTATTCTTAACGAGGGTACTGGGCCAAGACAACGCAGATGCTGCCAACAACGTCAGCAAATGGACTGGAACTGTCTACATTTTTTCTCTACTTGGTGCCTTTCTTAGTGACTCTTACTGGGGAAGGTACATGACTTGTGCCATATTCCAAGCTGTCTTTGTTGTTGTAAGTTACAAACAACTTGTCTCATCTCTCTCCTTTCTCATGGAAAATTTGATTTTTTAAATTGATTCCTTGTTAATGCAAGTTTGTTTCAACACAGGGTTTAGGGTTGTTATCGATTTCATCCTCTGCGTTCTTACTAAAGCCCAGTGGCTGCGGTGATGAAGAAACTCCATGTGGCTCTCACTCCTCTTTTCAAATCGTGTTCTTCTACTTTGCCATATACCTCATAGCACTGGGAAACGGAGGCTACCAGCCTACCATCGCCACATTTGGGGCTGATCAGTTTGATGAGGAAGATCCTAAAGAAGGGCACTCAAAAATAGCGTTCTTTAGCTTCTTCTATTTGGCTTTGAACCTTGGATCACTCTTTTCGAACACAATATTGGGCTACTTTGAGGATCAGGGTATGTGGACACTTGGGTTTTGGGCATCCACGGGCTCTGCCTTTATGGCATTAATCCTATTTCTAATTGGGACTCCCAGATACAGGCACTTCAAACCCCAGGGCAACCCTCTGTCAAGGTTTTGCCAAGTATTGGTTGCTGCAATGAGAAAATGGAAGGTTGAGATGCCGCCGGGGGAAGAAAATTTGTTTGAACTGGACAAAAAGGAATCTGCCATGAATGGGGATAGAAAGATACTCCACACAGAAGGTTTCATGTAGGTTCATGTGCTTTCTATTTAATAAACTCCTTGATAAAAATATATGTCGATTTGAAAATCTAATTAGAACAACTTGATAGTTATGGCAAATTTATTAACATTGTGTTCATAATAACTTTTCAGGTTTTTGGATAAAGCAGCAATAATGACACCAAAGGATTATGCTAAGCAAGAGAAAAATGTTAAGGGTCGAAATCCATGGCGTCTGTGCACAGTAACGCAAGTTGAGGAAGTAAAATGCATATTGAGACTCCTTCCAATTTGGCTCTGCACCATACTCTACTCTGTCGTTTTCACTCAAATGGCATCACTCTTTGTAGAGCAAGGAGCCGCCATGAAAACTACCTATTCAAACTTCCACATCCCGGCGGCGGGCATGTCTAGCTTTGACATACTCAGTGTGGCAGTATTCATATTCATTTACAGGCGAATTCTTGATCCAATTGTTGCAAAAATAAAGACAAAAAAATCAAAAGGGCTCACTGAGCTCCAAAGAATGGGAATTGGGCTTGTTATAGCTATACTGGCAATGGTTTCAGCAGGAGTTGTAGAGGTTTTTAGGTTAAAGTATGTAAACAAAGATTGCCCAAGCTGTGAAAATGCGAGCTCTTTGAGCATATTCTGGCAAATTCCTCAGTATATGCTTATAGGAGCATCCGAGGTATTCATGTATGTTGGTCAATTGGAGTTCTTTAACGGACAGGCACCAGATGGGTTAAAGAGCTTTGGCAGTGCACTTTGCATGACATCAATATCACTAGGAAATTACGTGAG
Source organism: Adansonia gregorii (assembly GCA_038382025.1). NCBI lineage: Eukaryota > Viridiplantae > Streptophyta > Magnoliopsida > Malvales > Malvaceae > Adansonia > Adansonia gregorii. The sequence goes on from JBBYHO010000006.1 coordinate 738,599, forward strand.
TAGCTTGCTCGTGACGGTGGTTATGAAAATATCTACGAGAGATGATATGCCTGGATGGATCCCAGGAAACCTCAACAGAGGTCATCTGGACCGATTCTATTTCCTGTTAGCAGCTTTGACAACAGCTGATCTCGTGATCTATATAATCTGCGCCAAGTGGTATAAGTACATTAAGTTTGAAGGAAGGAGTAACGGAGAAGATAATAACAACAACAATGTGCAGGCAGCAGCTGCTGCAGAACTTAGAGTTTAAGATTCTATCAGTCAGTATGGTGAAATGCCACCAGTGTTTGCGCTGCGCAAGCATAATGGCATGGCATTTTTTGGAGAGTCAATAAATGCCATGGGATGCACGGGATTCAAATTTCAATTGTGATGTGTGATATGAATAAACTAAAGCGACGGTAGGAATTGTAGTGTGAAGCGTCGGTTCTGCAATGAAACTAGAGGGGAAGAAATCAATCCCGCCATTGGATTGGGATGGCATGTTTCTTTTCTCTATGTCGAGCTAAGCATTGAGTTATTACTAATTCTTAATCAAAAATTAAAGGTTAAATCGTTCATCTGGTCGAGTTCATAATCATTTACAGCCAATAGTGGCCGGTGGTCGCTCTATCCATTTACTATATACAATGCTATAATTTGAATTGAGTACCTAGACTACGTATTTGATCAATCAAATCAAAATTATGGCTTAAGCAAGCTACGAATTTTCTTTCAGCTAAAAAACTGTCATTGCGGTAATGACATTATGTATTGCCGTAACCAAACGTCGATCATGATTTTACTGAATTAATTAATTAATTATAAAGATTGAGGTATCAAATTTGAAATACTCTTTCTTTTATAAAAGAACTGAAAAGCGTAAAACATTTTTCTAAAACTAAAACAAAGCAAAAATCATCCATTCTATAATTGTAGGATTGATCTTTTCTTGCGCAGATGATGAATCAAAGTAGAAACGAATTGATTCCGATGTATGTTTTATATGTTCCTAAATCTAAAACTTTAAATACGAAACAATAACCAAACAACTTCACGTTCTAACGACCTTTTTCAACATCACGAGCAAAGCATGCATAGTCACCTAGATCATGGTGAGATACTGCAGATATCAGCCTAAAGAAGAGCAGAAGCATTGACCAGTTGCCAGAATCGTTTATCCACTGCTTAAGTCTTGGAAAACTTACGTTGCAATGGCGTCAGGCGGTTTTGAAAGGATCTTTTTTTAGCCACTTTCCGCCGACGCTTAGTCAATACCGAATTTAATTAATAACTTAGGAGCTGAGATACAGCTATTATTATGGTAATTTTGCAAAACCATTGAAATTAAGCGAAGAAAAAGTATACACTCATACCTCAATCATTGTGGTGTTGATCAAAACGCTGCAAAAGATAATATGAAAAATATAAAGAGCCGTGTGTTAAAAATAATAAAAAATAAATAAAATGTGATGTTGATCAGGGGCCTTTCTTCTTCCTTTTTCTCCTTCGGTTTTATCACCTAGCATCAAATCTGGTTTCTTTCTTCAACATTGGCCCTGATTTTCATATGGATGTTATTTTTTTAATATAAATAACGTCACAATTTAAAAATAAAAAAATATAAAAATAATTAAAATGTGATATTGATAAGGGCCTCTCTTCTTCCTTTTTCTCCTTCAATTTTATCACCTAACATCAAAATCTGATTTTTTTTTCCAACACTGGCATTAATTTTAGGTATCGATATTATTTTTTTATATAAAAAATCATAATTTAAAAATAAAAAAAATATAATTATTAAAATTAAAATTTTAAATTTATTAAATATCAATTAATTATATAAATTAATAAAATTAAATTTTAAATAACTATTTATAATTTTTTTCTTTGCTGACCCTGCAGCAGATACGATGACACGGGATTTTAGCGTGAATGGGATCAAGTATGAAGGCAGCTTGCTTTGCGTGTGAGAATGGGATCAAGTACGAAGGCAGCTTGTTTGTGTGTGAAATTCACTCACTTTTCGCTTCCTTCACGTACTTTATTGCTTTTATGCCATTCTAAATCTAAAACTACGACTGTTGCTGCTATACGATACATTATAAATTGTATTTAAAAATGAATATATTTATATTATATTTATATATTTTATTATATTATAATTATATTTAAAATATATTAATAATTTATATTATATAAATTTTAAAATATAATTTTATTCTATTATATTTTAATTATTTTATCTTATCAAATTCACATAATTATATCTAATATTATTATGTAAACATGATATGTGAATAATTTAAACATAAAATAAAAATAATATAAAAATAATATAAACATATGTATTTATTAAAATATAATTAATATTAATTATTAATATATTAAAATTTATATAAAAATATAATATTTTTATACGATTAAAATACGTAAAATTACGTAAGTATAATATAAACACTTTTGAATCGTCAGATCTGCCCGTCCATCGGTGACAAATGGTGCGGTATCAAAATCTTTTAGAGGAAACTTAAAAAGTATAAAACATTTTCCTAAATCTTAAACAAAGCGAAAAATTCAATCCATCCGTTCTTTTTGTAGGAGCGGAATCAAAATAAAGAAAAGATTGATCCCTTCGAGGATGGCAGAAGATTAAATATTTAAAAATTTTAAAATATGTAATTTTGAATTTATTTAATTTATATAATATTTAAATTTATTTATTATTTGATAATTATTTGATATTATTATTTAAATTTGTATCTAATTTAGATAGCAATATTGATCAAATATTTAAATTTATTAAATATTTAATTTATTAAATTATTTTTTTAAAAATAAAATATAAAATTAAATATATAAATAAATATTATATTCAAATATTCAAATCTCTTATCTATATAAAAAAAATGATTCGAATATTTGATACTATTTAAATTAAAATTAAAACAAATTTAAATATCAAATATCAAAGGATTCTTATCTGATCCACTAGTAATATAAATAGTAAATCTAATGCTCAAATCCAAAAAGTATATGAATCCACAAGGTCCGATTTTTTACTATCCATTACCACTCCCAATCTCCTATTCGTACCTAAGCAAAGAAGCTGAAGCAAGACAAAAAAGGGTTAAATTACATTTGTGAATTAGGTGGATCAAGTTGGCATTGGTTCGGTTAATCCATATTATCATTTCGAGTTTTTAAATTTTTAATTTATTTTTAGGTTTGATTCATTTTAATTTTGGATCGCTTTAAGTTTGAGTCAATCGGATTTAAAGCTTAAGTTAATCCGGTTCGAGATATTTTAGATTCAGATCATTTTGAGTTCAAGCTAATCGAAGTTTAACACTTGAGTTAATAGCTTCCTGGTCGATTAGGTTTGATACTCGAGTTTATCGGGTTGGTCATTTTGGGTTCAGGTTAATTGTTAGGGTCAATTTAGGTTTGGATCATTTCAAGTGTAGTTATTTAAGATTCGGATATTTTTTGGGTTTGAGTTAATCGGTTTCAATTGATGACTTTTCTAATTAAATCAGGTTTGTATTTGAGTGAATTGGTTGACTTTTTTAAATTCAGATCTGAATTAATATGTCTAAAATAAATAGATAAAATAGTTTCTTATATCTAATTTTTTTACTATCCATTACTACTCTTAAAACCCCTACGTATAAGGATCAATCCTTACGAATAGAAGCTGAAGCAAAACAAAACAGGGTTTTGCTGATGGTAAGATTTATGTTGAGTTGCCAGAATGTGCAACGGTGGCATGTGTGCCTGGTGCTACTCACTTGTCCCCTGCCAATGAGAATCTCATGGGAACTTCTCATTATTGTTGATGCTTATCGAAGGGCTTCCCCTGAGAAATATGACTACCGCCATTCCTTATTTTGTCTATGCCATTGCAAGGGCTGACGGGAAGTTAACTCTTTCCATTTTAACACAACGATGCACAATTAATAGATTTTGTTATCGTCTTCTTTCCTTTGAAAACTTAGTGCTACCATTGGAATTAGAACAGCTTGAGCAAATGGAATTCAGTTCCGAATTTCTAGTTCAGTCATTATTAATTCCATTTCTTGGAATTGTGAATTCTATGTGATAGAATTCTCTTCATTTTTATTTTAAATTGTGATTTTTTTTTTATTGTTCTAGACAATGGAAACTAATCTGGTTCTATTTTATTCTTATTCATTTCAAATAAACCTAGTCGAAGTATACAATCAATGTAATTGAATAGTTTCAATTGAAATTAGATTTGTTTATGAGTTAGAGTTATTTATTAGATTTAACCCACTTAGGTTAAGCTTTAGATATAAGTTTTTTTAATTAGAATCGGTCCAGTTCAAATTACTAATAATTTAATAATAAAAAAATATTTTTATTTAAATTTAATTATAAAAAAATATATCACTATTAATATAAAAATAATTTATTTTGTTTATTAAAATTTAATTAGTAACATCACATTTGGCCGACATAATCGTTTAGGAAATGGTCTACATGTAGATAATATCAAGTTAAGCCAAGCTATCCACAATGTAATTAAGACATCTTATTTAAATTTCATTAAATCTAAACTATTTAATTAAGTCTTCCATAATTAATTTTTTATTCAATTAAGTTTAAATTAATTAGATCTCAAATTTAATCCAACAAATTGAATTATTAGGTGTGGCTCATGAGATTTACAACATGTAGGTAATCAACAGAAATTATAATTTATGTTTTCAACTAAACTTGTAAGTGTCAAATATAGATTGTCAGTGGCATCTTGCAATGAACCATAACTATCTAAATGTTGAAAAGTAAAAATACCTCTTTAAAACTTTACTGTAACTGTCTATTAGCATAATTCAATATTTTCACCACATATCTTGAAATGATTATTAGCATGTTGCAATGCTACTTATGAAATCAATTCATATTAATTCTTACAACTTATGGTTAGACTTACAAATTTAGAAAAATTATTTTTTCTAAATTTATCATACTTTGGTAAAAAAACTTTATCTAGTTAACCCAAGCAGAAAACAAATGAGATATACCTTTTAATGTCACTTAGAGTAGTGAATACTTTCTAGATCACTTATCCATTTTTGTATGCATTATATCGTTCCCCAAACCACCTTACCATAAGTGTATCTTCTTAGAATCCATTCAAATGAGATCAAAGCTTTAATAATTTACACACAGGATGACTTAATATTATAAGTTTGAGGACTATTTACATGACTAATATGTGAAAACATTTTCATAAACACTAAAGTGAAGATATTAAATGGAGTTCTTGCAACAGAGGTGTTATAATACCCAGCCTAACAATATATATTTATAATAGCCCAATTCATTATATAGACTTTTGGCTCAAGCCTTTAAGATAATTTTATTAAAATATTAGGGTTAGAATAAAAAAAAGACAAGGAAAAATGAAAGTATCAACATTTTTGTTTTGAGGAGAAAAAATTATATAGGAGAAAGGAAGAAAACCCTAGAAGAGAAAAGCAAAAATGAGATTTTAAAATTAGGCTTAGAATTAAAGGTTTAAGATATGATTAAGTCTAACATAAATCAAATTTAGCATTTTGAATAGTTTTATTTAGAATATTCATGTTTTAGTATTTCGAATCATTAACTTTTAAATTATTTAAGCATCATTATAGTGATTTCTCGTCAAGAAGTCAATACCATTGAAAGATCTCATCAAGATCTTTCTAACAGTTCTTGCGACAACCCATTTGGATTTGTATTTGGTGAAAAATTAAATTTTTAAAAAAAACTGAAAATAGGTTTTAATAAATTAAACAAGTCAACCTTGAGTAGCTTGAAATCTATTTTTCAATAACTATTTTGTCGAAACTTAGTTTTTATGGTAAGAAATGTGATTTTTCCAATGGTATATTTAGTTTGATCAAACAAGTTTTTGTTAAGAGAATCACAATCCTAAAGTTGGTTAAATGAACCTGAAAATCTAGAAAACAAGAAAAAATTCTTAGCAATTTTGATGATTTTCAAAATTTTGACCCCCAAACTTAGTCTATTGAAATCGTTTTTATCAAAACAAAATTCTATTTTATACTATTAAATTTCTAATTTGGATTTATGTTTTAAGAGTCCCCAAAATCTACTTATATTTAGAGTTTTAATGGCTTAAAGTAAGCAAAATGCTTTTCGAAAACCTAAAATTTTTAATAATTAGTGATAATTTTATAAATCTTAGCTTTTAAAAAATGGTATTTCAACTAATTTTATTACTCAAATAAATTTTGGTTTTGAATTAGAATGTGTAAGCTTCATTTTGGTACTAATTACTCCTTTGGATTCGACCTAAGCATGTTTAATGCTAGTGCTCAAAGTAACTCAAGCAACCATAAAAATTTGAAATCTAAGAACTTCATAGAATTTTGTTTTCAATTTTTTTAAAATTTATTTTTGTCTAGTAATTGATCTATGTTGCTATGAAAAGAATAAATTATAAATATTTTACAACTAAAAATTTTAAAAATCATAAAATTTTACTAATTTTACGATTCTTAATAACACATATATATTTATTACTAAATTTTTGTATTAACGTATAATATTCTAATTTTATAATATTTTTACATTATTCTAAATCATAAAAAAAGTAGTTTGGTTTCGTAAATATTCTAATTGAGAAAGAGTTGTCGTACACTTTAAGTGTTTTAGGTTAATCTAATAAATGGCTTGGTTTGTTTAGATTAATCAATAGCGTTAATTTTTAATTTAAAGACTTTTAAATTAATAGGCTTTGAGAGGTCGAATTTGCTACTTTTTGGTTTCAATTTTTGCAAGTTCAGGTAAGTAACTTTTGGTATTTTGTTACCTTAAAATCAGCCTTATATAACTTATACTTTGAATACATTAGGTAATGTTTTTTCTTTTGATTTGTTAAAATCAAATGAAGCATGCAAAATATACATATGAGATTTTTTTTTTTGGCTTTGATTCGATATGAGATTTTAATTTAATTGATCTTAAATATAATTTTGTTCAACAATATATAACTATGCATGTAAGTATTTGTTTATTTATAATTATGAATACAATTTATGATATAAAATGCTTTGAGAAAAAATGTGAAATTTGCATTGTACAAAATATGTTTTATCGACTGCTTTGTACTGTTATGTATCGAAAAATATGTTTTGTTTTAATTTCTCTTAGTACAACTATGGAGACCCATACCCAACCTGCAAGGTATTATCCGCTTTAACCCAATGGACCTCATAGTTTTGTCTCCAAAAAGCACCTTGCAAGTGTAGGCTTAAGTCTCAATATATATATCATGGCAAATCCTCAAAGATTCCTAATGTGGGATTAGGATGTTACAAACTTCCTCCATTTTAAAGCTTGACATCCTCATCAAGCCCAATATGAAACAGATAGAATTAATACAGAGCAGACAGAACTAAGATCACACCAAGCGTTGGGATTCTAGAGATGGCTCATACCATGTAGCACTTAGCTACCGCAGGATTCTAGAGGTGGCTACCACAGTATAGCACTTAGCTTACGTCGGCTGGTGATTGCGCTCTAATACCATTTGTGAAGACCCATGCCTAACCTACGAGGGATTATCCGTTTTGGCCAATTAGGCCTCACGATTTTATCCTCAAAAAATGCCTTGCAAATACAAGCTTAAGTCTCAACATATATATCATGGCAGATTCTCAAAGATTTTTTATGTGAAATTGGAGTGTTACAAACTATTCCCGCTTAAAGCTTGACATCCTCTTTAAGCCTAATACGAAATAGATAGAACCAATACAGAACAGACAGAACCAGGATCACACTAGGCATTGAGATTCTAGAGGTAGCTCCCACCGTGCAGCACTTAGCTCTTGTAGGATTCTAGAGGTGGCTCCCATGGTGTAGCACTTAGCTGCCGCCAGTTGGTGATTGCGCTTTGATACCACTAAATTTGTCACGCCCTCAACCGAGACATAATAGACGCCGCACATCTGCGAGATCTAATCTCATTAATATGTAAGGCAACTCAGTAATCAAAATAAAATTCAAATATATATATATATATATATGCTTGTAAAATAAAAGAAATTGAATTGTATAAAAAAATCAAATGCAATAAAATGAAATTAATAGGCGTAACAAAATATTTAAAATAAAAATGTGAAACCTTTAACAGTCTATCAAATAATAGTCTCAAAAAGTTATCATTTTTTTACACAAAAATCTAAACAAACATATACTAAAATTGAAATGTCACTCCCCAATATTCCTGCGTGTTGGTTCATATTCGAAACTTGTAAAATATTAAATAATATAATGAATGCAACTACTCAGTAGGCAACTGACATTTCTTTAGTTAGGTTAAACACGCTTAAAAATTTTAAGGCCAAAATAATAATTTGAATTAAGAAATACAAAATTTTCAGTAATCTTATATTTATAAATAATTTATTTAAAAATAATAATATAACAAATATATTTAAACGAAATTCTTATACTTAAATTTTTAAAATATATAATCTATCCATCTATCTATCTCCTTTTATAAGCTATGGATAAAAATCACTATTCTAAACTGGTAGCATGGTTCAAAAAAAAATTACTATTCTTAACTGGTGGCACAGTTCAATACAAAAACTAATATCTTAACCGGTGGCATAGTTCAATACGAAAATCATTATTTTTAATCGGTGGCGCAGTTCAATATGAAAACCACTATTATTAATCAGTGGCACGGTCCGAAACCGTTTCCCAATCACAAAGTACATGTCGACTGGCTAGTAATTAACCCTCATTAGCAAGGTTCAAGCATAGCATATCGGGAGAGCATCCAAAACAGAAAAAAAAAATAGATTACTTATAACGTAATGCGTACATTTATCGTATTTAAAAACAAACATATTTTATACATAAAATATTTCTCATGCACATATCTATAAATTATCAAGTAAACCATTTAGCAAAATTACAATAGTAAAAAAAATATACAGATAAGTAGCACAATATTTTTCAAATCCAAATCTAGACTATAGATTTCATGTTTAACCTAATTTACTAAAACATGGCTGATTTTTCGAAGATAAATACTGAAAGAATATCGAGTCAATTACCTGATTCACTAAACTGACACTTAAATCGTAAATCGCACAATTCTTCTAATAGCTTAAAGATTAAGGAACTATATATATATATATCTAAAAATCAAAACTTAGCAAAAATATAAGTTTAACAACGAACAAGTTTTCATTACTCATTCGGAGACATTTGAATAGTGTGGCAACTTTCTGAACAAATCAAAATTTTCTTAATGATAAAATATTTAAAACTACATAAAATTGAAAAACTAGCAATAAAATCAGTATCAACGTGAACTTTATGAAAATGTAATTAACTCCTAAAAATTTTCACATTTTTGAAAATGAATATATAAACATATAGAATTTTCTCAAAGTCAAGTAAAATAAAGATAATTTCATAAATATGTATTTAAATATATAAAAATTTACTAAAATTAGAAGAATTGAGATTAATAATATTTTTAACTAAAAATATTTTATTTTGGCCGAAATAAGTTCAAAAAAATTAAAAATGAATTTTTTTCCAAATTCTAAAACTAGATATTCTGTGATCGTTTGGCTTATTTAAAGCTATTATAAAACTAAATTCATGCAAATATTAATGCCGTTTAAAACCACAATTCAATAGTAGAGATGTAATACTATAATGCAAAATTTTATTTCGACAGAAACAGCTTCATATAACCTAAGTTTCAGGGGTCTAAATTTTTAAAATCATCACAAACAATTTCAAAATTTTTTGGATTTTCAAATTGACAGATTCAATTAGCCTACTTTGAGGCTTCGGTTGTTTTCACACAAAACTCGTATGACCAAATTAATTATATCATTAGAAATTTTGCATTTCGTACTATGAAATTCATCTAAGTTTCATCAGCAATAGTCACCAGCAAATAGTTTTTCGATGACCCAAATTTGGTTACTCAGAATAGTTAGAAAACTGAAATCAGTAAAATAAAAAAATCATAACTCCTAAAATACTCAACCAAATGAAATGTCATACCAGCCGTTTGAAAGATCTTGAATAAACCTTTCTACGAGTATCCATAATTTCATCGGAAAGTTATCAAAAATTTTCAAAATATCAAGATACTTCAAAATACGACATGGGTTCTATGAAACTTAATAAAAAATATAAGAATTTCACAAAATTAAGCAAACTCTTACCTAAATCCGTGTTTTCCATGATAGATTTGTCTTTTTTTTTGCCTTTCTTCTTCTTTCCTAGGGTTAGACTCTCTCACAGCCTTATTTGATAAAAATAACATAAATCTTGTAACCCTAGTTTTTACTATTTTTATTAGGTTAATAACTTTAATAAATTAAACTAGGCCTTAATACAAAACTAAAATTGGCCTAACTACTTAATAAAATAACTAGATGTATTTTTTTGTGGGCTTTACATCCTCCCCTTCTTAAAAAGAGTTTAGTCCTATAAACTCATACCTTGGCTCTTAAAAAAGGCGAAGAAACTTTTCTTTCATATTTTCTTCTAACTCCTAAGTTGCTTCTTGTTCAGTATGATTGCTCTATTGAACCTTTACATAAAGAATTGTTTGTCTCTTCAACACTTGCTCTTTTTTATCCATGATACGTAACGGATACTCATCATAAGACAAATCTTCTTTGAGTTTTAAATGAGCTAATTTTATCACATGACTCTAATTTGGAACATATTTTCTCAACATTAGGACATGAAACACATCATGCACTCCGGATAATGTAGGTGGAAGTGCCAGTCTATAAGCCACATCCCCTATCTTATCAAGAATCTCAAAAGGTTTAGAACCTTGCATTGATTTAGACTAGCAATTTTTGTTTTAAACTATGCCACCGCTTTAAAATAGTAGTTTTTGTTTCAAATTGTATCACTAGTTTATAATAGTGGTTTTTGTGATAATTGATCTCACAACTAATGGTTGCTTTTGATATGCTTTTGGCCTACTGCCACTTGGGTAAATTGTGGTTATTATTCTAACCCATGCCACAAGGGTTAAATGTGATTTTAGTATGTTTCAAGAGACTAATAAAAATGAATAAATTTTGCTTAATTTTGTTATTTGATAAATCTAATTTTGAAAATAATATAATTTTGAAATAAATATGTTCATTGAATATTAGATTATCCAATTTCATTTTTGAATCTTTATCATTAATAACTTTGGCTTAAATGTTATATGGCATGATTAATCCAACCAAAAGGATATTAGTTCTTTGCTGAGTATTTGTACTCATCTTTTTAATTTCCTCTACTTTTTCAGATATCAGTAAATGCATCTTTAGAGCTTAGTCGACAAGAGATTTTGTTTGCAAGTTTAACATCTGCCTTTAGTTTTAAGATATTTTAAATGTAAGTAGTTTGATATCAGATTTAGTTGATTCATTAGTTAACACAATATTTGGTATTCTTTGATCAAGGCCTATTATTAAACTTTTGGGAGATTTGAGATTTGTAAAATTACAATTTTGGAGACTTTTACTAGTACGACATGTGTGCAGTAAGCTTATTTAACTAATAAGCACCTACTTGTTTTCCCAAATAATCCTTATATTTTAACCCACAAGATCGGTTGTTTACTTTACAAGAAATAAGACTTAAAATATACTAGTATTTAATAATTAACAATGCTCTATCTTGGCTCTATAATAACTAGAAATAGTTTTAGGAATATAGTTTTAAACACTTTTAGGAATATAGCTTTGATACATAAGAATTTGACAATTATAAGCATTTATAATTTATTTGTCATGTTTTTATGTTTTGTGGATATCATCTAATTATTACTTAATAATTGTTTATTATTGTATTAATAGGAAGAAAGACCTTGTATCATTAAAATTCAATGATGATTATACATTTAATTATATATTCTTCATCCAATGATTAGCTCTAGGTCATACATTATGAGAGACAAGACAATTACAAATGAAATTATTTTTGATAGATTTTTTCATAGGAAATAGTGACTCATCTACGATGAAATTAGAGTATTTCTGAAAAATTTCAGTTGGAAATACTCTGGACTATTTTCAACAGAAAATTAAAGTATTAGAGACGAATGATGAATATTATCGATGGAATTAAGGCGACTGTATTATTTTGTCAAAATAAAGTTTGGCGTGCCACTTTGCATTCATGTCAATATTATTTTCGACGAAATGTTTTACTTTTTCCTATAGAACTTTTCATCAAAAACATTTTCCAATAGAAAATTCTGCCAGAAAATTATTTCGGTAGATAATTGATATTGATTTTTTGCGACGAAATTAAAAAAAATAAGTAATCCCATAGCAATTAATTATTTCCAACGCAATGTTCTGTTGGAAATACATTGTTTTTTACGGTTATGGCTGTCGGATTTTACTCCGACATTTTCGACCAAGTTTTGTAGTGACATAATAAAGTATTCTTTTGTGTCTTCTAAAAAATTCCATCGGACAAAGTGATGTCTTTTGTAGTGACATACTAATAAGAAAGAGATGCAATCCGTGTTCTTGCTTGTGACCTTCATTCTGGACAACCCATGGGCTACTTTGACATCCCTGTGGATCAAGTTTATGGTTATGTAATTAACCTATTAACCTGCATCCCTCTGATGTTCTATGTTTAGAGCTATGAGTCTATATTACATGTAAGCAACTAAGCATTAAGTACAAATATTGGAGTATGGTACAAGAATCAGGATAGGAATTTAGTTCAAATTACATTAGTACTTACGAAATGCTTTAAAGATAATCCTCCCACGAAAAGCTAGTTTATGTTCGTATTTTGTTTTTGACATTAACTCGTGAGTTGCTACTACCAAAGCTTTATCCACTGCTTTGTCAGCTCTTCTTACATATGCTGCTCTGTTCTGTGTCAGCTACTATCTGAGCTCTTTGCTCATTGCTAATAAATATTTCTCTCTGCAATTCCAGCCCGTGATTCTTGATTTTCTTACTACCAGGACAATATGTTCTGATGATTTGGTGGTGGTCTTGCCAGATGTTGGTGCTGTCATAGCACATGATTTTGCAATATATATACATATATATATATATCTGATGCACCTCTCGTAATTGTCGGTAAAAAGTGTCATGGGCAGTGTTACTGATCGGCAGGTCGTGTCACTTGAACTGGAAACCCATGACCCGTCTGGTTCAATAGATATTGTCAAACTGAGATATACTTGAACCGGCAGAAAATCGGGTGAACCAGCAAAAAATTGACGGAAACTGTTAAAAATTTGTAAAAACCAAAGGTCATATCATTAAAAATCGGTTTTCAACTTGTTAAAATTTTTTGTATAATATGTCACGACAACTTTTAATCCTCTAAATTTATATCAAAAGTCGTATCATTTAATTAAATTTATATTTTTATTAAATATTTATTAAATTTATTTTTATTAAATATTTATTATATTTAATATTTATTTAATATTAAAATTACATGTTTAATATTTAAATTTTTTTATTTTAATATAATGATCGGTTCAATCAATCAAATCAATTGAACGAGTTATGAAAAGTTTTATGGGTGTGACCTCTGATTCGGTTTTTAAATATTGGTGGTGGGCAAAATGTTGTCTGCTAGCTTATCTGTGGATGTTGTGTTTTGCTTCCTATTTGGGTAGGGAGAGGATATCGTTTCTCTTTTTTCAAATGCTTTGATTGATCAAAATGTCAATATTTGGAGACACGGAAAAATGATTGATAGAATTTTGAATATTATTTAACCTAGAAAGAAATGGGGTAGATTATGATATAGAAGCAGTAAGCAGGTTAATATCATTTCAATATATAATAAAATAAACCAAGTTGAAATCATGGAATGTCATGGCTGGGCAGTTGCTAAGTATAGGGCAAAATTTTAGCCGATGAGAATAACACTCTTCTGGTCCAATGTCTGCTACCATTCTCATGCTTGATCCCTTTGCTCCTTTTTTTGTTTCATTCACTCTTTTAAAGCCATTTGAACTCAAAATCAACATACACGTGTTACTTTGTCGGTCATGAAATTGATAGGTGATGTGAAAGGAAAGGCAGCAGTTATGGTGGATGAAATGATCGATGCAACTAGTGTCTGGTGAATTTTGTATTATCTCTTTATCTTTTGGGAAAAATTAATATGATTAAGGTTACATTCCATCGTGTCCTAAGAATCAGAATGTGTTGACAATGCCGTATATTGTTTCTTCTTTTATCAGTTTTAACAAGTAAATGCTACTTAGTAAATCCTTAATGTTAATCATCAAGTTGTGGGTTTCAGCCAAAGGTGCAGCTCTATTGCATCAAGAAGGAGCATGGCTTGGTTGTGTTCAGCATATATTTGAGAAATTTCACCTGTTGCAGAAGGAGTTTCCATGTTTCTTAAAAGGTTAGAGTTTCTTCTAAATGCTGTTGCAGCAGTTTTAGGAAGTTACTTCTCATTAAAACCATTGAAGTGTAGGATCTAACTTGAGTTGCGTTTGAAATGCTATTAAGGGCAATTGATGGGACTGATGCTGGAGCCTCAAAAATACTAGATGAAATTATGTATCTTTTTTATTCTTAAGCTAAATGATTAGATGACTTTTCATTATAAGTTTCTGACTGAGTTCCTTCGCATTCTCATTTATTTATCACAATTAAATCAGGCTGATGATGGACAAGAGATCACAAGCTAAGCTAGAAAAATCAGACTGCAATAAAAATTTAGTGCTGATATAATGGAAGTAATTAACTTTTCAAGTAATTGCCTGTCCCGTTCATCCACAATCAAACCCATAGTATATAAAAAAAAAAACTTTTGACCTAAATGGAGTAATTGCACTACCATGCAACCGATAAAGACAGTAATCGAGTTAAATTGGGCTCAATTTATAAGAAGCTCGAGTAAAAAAAATTTTAAATTTTTTTAATTTGATTATATTTTTAAT